>PVKU01010393.1:0-52567 GCA_004027475.1 Anoura caudifer | reverse complement strand
AATTAAAAAAATAGTCATGGGGATAAAAAGCACAGCATAGGGAATATAATCAATAATATTGTAGTAACTACAGATAGTGCTAGGTTGGTACTTGAAATATTGGGGGATCACTTTTTAATGTATATGATTGTCTAACCACCATGCTGTACACTTGAAATAATGTTGAAAGTCAACTGTAATTGAAAAATAAAAAAAAAATAATTAAAAAAAAAAAAGAATTCTAGAAGCAGCAAGAGATAAGGGCACAGTCACCTACAAAGGAGTTCCCACCAGACTGTCAACTGATTTCTCAAAAGAGACCTTCCAGGCAAGAAGGGGCTGGAAAGAAGTATTCCAAGTCATGAAAGGCAAGGACCTACATCCAAGATTGCTCTATCCAGCAAAGCTGTCATTTAGAATGGAAGGGAAGATAAAGTGCTTCTCAGTTAAGGTCAAGTTAAAGGAGTTCATCATCACCAAGCCCTTATTATATGAAATGTTAAAGGGACTTATCTAAGAAAAAGATAAAAAAATATGACAGTAAAAAGACAGCAACTCACAGATATTAACAACCACACCTAAAACAAAAGCAAAAACAAACTAAGCAAACAGCTAGACCAGGAGCAGGAACACAGAAATGGTGATCACATGGAGGGTTTGCAACAGGGGAGTGGGAGGAGGAGAGAGGGAGAAAAGGTACAGAGAATAAGTAGCATTGATGGTGGGTAGAAAATAGACAGGGGGAGGGCAAGGATAGTGTGGGAAATGTAGAAGCTAATGAACTTATGACACATGGACATGAACTAAAGGGGGGAATGTGGGTGGGAGGGGGTGTGCAGGGTGGAGGGGAATGATGGGGGGAATGGGACAACTGCAATAGCATAATCAATAAAATATAATTAAAAAAGAAAACATCTCAAAGAACATTTGCTATTGATGTAACTTGTATGATGTACAACGATAATACAGGGGTGGGCAACAGAATGTTCACAGTTGTGAGTTGTGAAACAGTTTATTCTTATATTATTATTAATTATTGTATTACTTTCCATATGAACAACTGTAAACCCACCCCCCTGTATATATCTATAGTAGACATCTATCACTTTTGTTGGATATCTTTACTCCCACATGGAGAAAGCTCCTTTGAGAATAAAGCCAACCACGGAAAGCACAGCTGAGAGGAGGAGAACACAAGACCAGTCTTTATGACATCCTTTGTGCCCCTGAAGCCAGCCTGGCTTAACCTCAGCCTACTTAGCTATGAGTCAACAAATTCCATGCTGCCCTAACTCAGTTGGTTACAGCGTCATCCCTAAATGCCAAGGTTATGGGTTCCATTACCAGTAAGAATCAACCAATGAATGCAGAAATAAATGGAACAGCAAATCTCTTCCTTCCCCGCGTCTCTCTTTAAAAAAAAAATCAATAAATTTTAAAAAAATTTTAAACAAATTCCATTTAAAACTATTAATTAAAACTATTCTGCCATCTACAACCGAAAGAATCCTGAGTGATATGCTAGTCTGAATGAATAAGGTGACAAATAACAAAGCATTATCTCCTACCTGAGCCTGGAAAAGAATGGCTAACGAAGTTAAATCTGCTTCTAAACCCACTAGAAACGCCAACAATGACCTATTCTCACCATCTAAAGTAGCTCAAGTAGTTTGGTTACTAGTCTATTCTCCTCCTAGAATATTTGAACAATGGCTGCTGTTATCCCCCAAACTTTGCCGACCTACTTATTTGCTACTTTCCAGATTAGATGTTAAACTAGATATCAAATTTTATTCAATTCAAAACTTAGTCATTATTCTTGTAACTGTGTCTTGTTAGTATTCAGCAAAAAGTTTGGTTAACAAATGGGAAAGTAGGCTCCACAGCCTACTCCAAGAACACCAAAGAACAATGCTGAATAAGCAAACCCCTTGTCCCCCAAACCCCGATCCTTTCAAACTCATTCAACATTGGTAGCCTCTGAAAAGCACAAAGAATTTATATACAAGCATACTTTTTAATGCATACGTATAATAACACAAGCTCTAGAATGGAAAGTCATACCTAACATGTGACTCTGGTTTCTGTCTGCTGATGAAAGACAAATCACAGAAATTAAAACTATGACCATAAATTTGTTTTTTTTTTTTCTTTCCTGCTAAACTATCTACTTACCATTCTCAAATACTAAAGAAAAAAGAGAGGAGAAGAGACAAAAGAAAGGCAGAGGATTATGGTTTAAATGATTTTTACCACCAGAAGTCAGACCATACACCACACAAAGAAAGGAATTTTAGATACCTCCCACAGATAAAGTTGTTTCTAACGATTTGCAAATTGAGATAATACTAAGCTTAAATCACAGTAAGTAGAATTATACAACTCTAGTGCTTCAAAGTAAAAATAATGACAAATTATTTACCTTAATTCTCTTAAAATTTTTTCTGGAAATGAACATCTTTATGAGGTGGCCAATTAAGTGTTCCAGAAATAAGAAAGAGGGGGAGAAAGATTTTTTTTTAACCAGGTATCCTTTTTTGCATTTGAGTTTTTATCACTATATGTATTATCTATTACAAATAAATAAAATTTAAATTTACAAATTTCCTTGAGAATCACTTTCAGAAACTACGTTGAAACTTCTTTTAATAATAGCCTAAAACTAATAAAAAAAATACTGTGTACCTTTTACAAAAATTGTAATTCCCCCAAATACACTTTAAACAGGTTATAAAACTGTTACCTGTTTGGCTACTTTTCTTTCACCAAATGTGAATTTAGAATATCAGCAATACATGGTATATAATTCTTCTAGTGTCCCTTCCATCACAAATGGAAACAGTATATAAAAGTATTTGCCAAAAGAAAAAAAAAATACTACCCTGACCAGTGTGGCTCAATTGGTTGATTGGACATGGTTCCAAAGCAACAGGTTGCTGTTTCCATCCCAGATGAGGGAACATGCCTGGGTGTGGGTTTGTCCCCAGTAAGGGGCACCCATCAGAGGCAAAAGACAGGTGTTTCTCTCCCTTTCTCCCTCCCTTCCCCTCTCTAAAAATATATAAATAAAATCTTTAAAAAGAAAAAAATGCTAAAAAGCATAAATAATCACAAGTCAAACCACCAAAAATTTATCCATACTATTTGTTAACAGTTGTCCAAAGTGTGGTTCCCATACCATTGATGTCAATGTTGCTTTTACCCAAATGTGAAATATTTTAATAGTTATGAATATATTTTTAATATGTAGTTTATTGTACTGAACACACTAAGCTTACGACTTCAGAAATATCATTGCCTAGTAAGAGGACAAGTCTACTTCAGTTAAATTGCGCACCCATCTGAAAAACAAGAGTACCCATGTGTGAGTGAAGGTTGAGAAGCACCAGTGCACTGTCCAAATTAGATGAAGGGCACACTGGGAATGATCAAAGAGTATCAACCATACTGAATCTTAAATTAGATGAAACTTCAGGCTTACAGGGACACTCTCATTAAAAGGCTGGTGCAACTAAATAACAACAGTGCTCTCCTGTTCCCTCAGACTGGGGAAATTAAGATAACCTAAAATTTAATCAAAACAATTAAGGATAAGAATCAGGCAGGGCTCAGGCCTGGCTGGTGTAGCTCAGTGGATTGAGCACAGGCTGCGAACTAAAGGATCACTGGTTCGTATTCCCAATCAAGGCATATGCCTGGGTTGCAGGCCAGGTCCCCAGTGGGGGACGCATGAGAGACAACCACACATTGATGTCTCTCTCCCTTTCTTCTTCCCTTCTCTTCTCTCTAAAAAAAATAAATAAAATCTTCTAAAAAAATTAAAAGGATTAAAAAATAATAATCTGGGCTCAGTACAATCCTTGACTGGAGAATTAAGTTGAAAACTGATACTCCGTTTCCAGGCCAACACCATCTATGCATCTTCAGTCACCAGTGAACATTAAGCCCTTGACTCTATCCTCATCAGCCCCTCGCTCTCACTTTATCTCTCATATCCAAAACCACATTCACCACAGCCTCCCCTGGACTGCCAGCCACTTCACCTCCACTCCCCTTCACAGGCAACCACCTAGGTCTGCTCATTTTTCCGTATTAAAATTTTTACGCCTACCCCCACTATCGTTGCAGGTTTGCTTCTTCCCGGCAGTTCAAAAGTGACTGTGGAGTCCAGAATGAGATGCTGTTGTAAGGCTCCCTTACTACAGGGACTAACACTCTCAACTGAAAGCCAACTGGGAAAGGAAGGTGTAGAATGGTGGAGAGGAAGAGCGAGGCTCCACCAGCGCCACCACCCTCATCTCACCTGTCTGTCACAAGTATCCGCATTTCACCCTGGCTCCAAAACCTTCCTTCCACAAATTTCTGTTCAGCCTAGGAGTTGAAAAGCCTCCCTCTCTCCCATGCTCCTGACTTAACCTATTCAATAAAGTCCTTTACCTCTTGATCAGAAGGAATTATCACTGAGACTATTTTAATGTAAGGATAGCAGATCTTTAATGTTAATTAAAAAAACAAAAACAAAAACCCTTCCCAACCAGCTACCACAAGTTAACTTTGGCAAACTGTCTGCCTCCAGGGCCTAGGGCGATACTGAAAAAACCTAGGTAAAATATCTTCCATAGAAATTCTGCCTCTAAAAGGAGAACAAGTAAAAACTTGATTAATGAAGGCCAAGTACTAAAAACCTGTTCCACAGTTTGCTTCAGGAAGAATTATTGCCTGTTATTCCCCAGTTTCATCAGAGGCAACACTAGGAGAGCTAACCACTTTGATTCGGCTAATTCCCTAGGAATCTCGTCAGCGCTGCTGCGGAGTTGAAGGGCCGCTCCCACACAACAAATTCTGAAGTTGCAGGAGACACTTGTGTTAACCCACAGCTAAGAATAACACTCGCCTTTCTAATTAAAAAAAAAAAAAAAAAAAGTAAGAAGAAGAAAGCGAGTCCTCAGCCAAGGATCTGGAGCAAGGGTGCCCCTCGGGTCCAACGCAATTCGCGGGGACAACGGGACACCGCCCCCGGGAGGGGAAAGGGGCACCCAGCCGAGAGGCCCACAGTGTGCAGGTGCGGCGGACCGATCCCCACGCACGCTTAACAGGGCTGGAGCATCAGGCTCCGGGACAGGTTTCAGGCTGGGTTCGCACTCACTCTTAATTAACAACGAGGTCGGACTGGTTAGAGACTAATCGGACGAGATGAGAAAGAAAAGTCACAGAGGTCTGACTGTCTCCGCAGGTCGCGGGGAAGGAGGGAAGGAAACCGCACTCTGAGGGCACCCCTCCAGGCCCGCCCTGGCCTGAAGAGCGCGGGCGAGTGGGCCGGGCCCCGCGCGCCCACCCGGGCCGCCCTACCGTGGCTATGCAGGATCTCGTGCTTGAGGCCGCCAGTGTAGTCAATGAGCTCCTCCAGGCCGCGCTCGCACAGCTGCCCGTAGCCCGAAAACTTATGCAGCACCTTCTCCAGCTCGCGCTCCACCGTCACGCACTGATCCATTTCGGAGGCGGCGGCGGCGCTCGGCGTCCCCGCGCCCGGGTGTCCGCAGCCGTTCGGCCCCGGCCCGGCCGAGGCCGCGTCCTCCTCCTTGTCCCCCAGGCGGGCGGCGCGAGCTGCTGAGGCGGCGAACACGCTAGCCCCGGAGCCGGGGAAACCCCGCACAGCCCGTGCCTGCCTGCCCCATGGCGCACGGCCTCAGACGCGTCGCAGACGCCCCGTCTTGCTGCCCCACCCGACCCCGCGTCTCTGGCCCCTGCTCGCGGCGTTCGGATCCGCGCGGCAGCGCCGCCGACTGTTTTGTTTTCAAGGGAACCGGCCGATGACCTGGTTCTCCAGGGCGGCACCGAGAGCCACCGACCCGAGATGGGGCAGGGGGGGTGGTGGGGGGGGTTAGCCACCCCAGCGAGGGGAGGAGGTGGCGCGGGCCGTACCAACAGCACGCGCAAGGGGGAGCAGCCCGGTGAGCGCGTGCGGACGAACGCGACCCGCGGCCGCTCGCGCGGCCGCTCTAAAGGTGAGGGCCGAACCAAGCGGGAGGCGTGCAAGTGAGAGGTCGAGGGTGGAGCAAGGACCCAATTGGTCCGAGAAGCTAAATACGGAACTTTGGAGACAGCCCTGGAGCTCCAAGAGCACTACAACTACGCGCTTCGTAAACAAGAGGGTGGAAACCGTTCCTAACCACTCCGCCCAGAAACCGGGAAAACTAACCAATGGAGGCGAGGAATACGTGAGGCACCAACGTCCTCCAACCCCTGGCCTAGGCGTAAACCTCCAGCCAATCCGGGTCTAGAGGCCAAACCAATAGTCTCCCTGTTGGAGGGGGTGACTTCGAGAGCTTAGCGAGAAGCAAGTTATTTGTGGAAAACCATGAGCTAAAACAAGACAGAAATCAAAAAGTCTAGTTTCCATAGGACTTCTCCGTGTCCATAAATTATTTCACCTATCACTCCAAAGTACGGTCATTCCGAAGTTTTGGAAGACGAACCGTCGCGGTCGAAAAACCCAGGCAGGCCGGGCGCCTACTAGAATTGAAGGCGGGGTGGTCCTGAGAGCGGTGACGAAAGATACTTGCTGGCGGAGCGGTCGTCGCGCCACGGAAGGCTCGGCACGGCCGACAGTGCTACCCTGATGCTTGCGACACGACTAGGTCACATCCCGCACCCCCAAACTCCCGCGCAGGCCTCTGCCCTTTGACTCTGGTCCTGGAACCTTTCCTGGCCGGTTGCCTCGCACCTCTTCTATGTATAGGCAGCTTGGCGGACTGAAACCTGGTTCTAGAGCCGGGCAGCCTCGCTAGCCCCTGCCTCTTAGGCGCTTTATTTCATTGAATTGGAACGACTTGCCCCCAGTTTATGTAACCCCTTCCCCTGATTCGGTGGTTTCTCCAACCTGGCCTATATCCCTTGCTCACAAAGCTTCATTCAGCTGCACAAACCTTAGCATTGCTTAGGTCCCTTGGGGCCTCTGCACACCTAGCCTTTTCCTTGGCCTAAAAAACTTCCACCTTTCTCCTCCTAAAGTTCTCAGCTCACTTGCCCCTCACAGGGTCCACCCCTGACCACACTAATATAGCTTGTACTTTCCAGCAACACCCTCCTCCATTGCTGTATCATATTTATTATATCAGTTCTATCACTAGTCTTATTATTTTCTCAGCACTTAAATCTGAAGTGATCTGATTCATTTACTTGCTTACTTTGTTTTTTCCTATCTGCACCACAACCATAAAAGCTCCATCAAGGCTGGCTCCTTGCATGTATTGTTCTGTGCCCAGAACAGAGCCTGGCAGCATAGTAGGCAGTCTTTTAATTACAACAAAACCTTTTTGATCTCCAATTTCCTTTTTTATAATTGGAATTATTAGTACTTCATTAGAGTCGTAGGAAAATTAAGTGAGATAATATATGTAAATGCCCGTAATAAGCACACGATAGTGATAAGATAGATGGTGATGGTTGTTACCATTGTAAGCTCCCATTTAGCTTTCTTCCGTGGATGTTTCTTTCCCCAGGTTATATCCTCAACCTTCTCTTTTCCCTTTATCTACTGGACTGGTAGAAAACATAACTGCCCCCTCCAGCCCTGGTTTGCCTCATAAACTCTAAATTCACATTCCCTCCAACCAGTAAGACATCATCCAGAGGACTCTTTTCCTCCAATCAACATGCCAAAAGTACTATTTATGTTTCTTTTTCCAAAACCAACTTTCCTTGACTCCTCAGTTTTTGTCAGCATTACCGGAACTCTTCCAGGTCCTGTCACTTCCCCATCCTCATCTTTAACTTACCTGTAGGATTCTTGAAAACCTTTTCTCCCTCAGATTCCTCAACTTCACTGAACTATTTCCATTGCCACTGATCTACATCTTTCTCAAGATCCTTTTACTAAGTCAGCTGCCTTAGCAAAACCCCAGAATCATTGGTGTTCTGCGGGATTCTGTCCTTATCAGTATCCCTAAAGATAAAGATTGTCTCACTCCCCTTTTCATTCACCCTCCCCATGTAGTCAGATACCAAGTTCTATTGAGTCTAACTTCCTAACATCTTAAGTGGGACTTTTAAATTTCTACATTCTCACCTTTATTGTACCTTTGACAAGTTCCCAACATTATAATTGCTTCACTTATCTGCCTTTGGTCTCTTACCCTTACAGGGCCACCAAAAGAATCTTTATTTCCCCCAAAAGGTTGTTATAATAATTAAATGAGATAATCCATGTAAGGCATTCAGCATAATTCCTGTCACACAGTGAGAGCTATCTGCTGATCAGAAATTATACAAATACCAAATCATTATGCTGTACTCATGAAACTACTATACATCAATTATACCTCAAATCAAAATAAAAGGAAGTAACCAAAGACTCCCCATTACCTACAGCTTCAAATCCTAACTCTCAGATGCATGATCTGTACAGTGTAGCTAGCCATCACAACCCCTCACTCAAACACTGGGTACTTTCACACACCCACATCCAAACATTTTCATACTCTCCGGTATGAATTGAGCACAACTCATTTATGCTTTTTCTTCTCCCGGAATGCTTTTCTTGATTAGTTATTCAAATCCTCCCCGTTCTTAAAGTAACAGGACAACACCTCCTTTAACTTTAATACCATCTCTAGAGTGTGGCCTGCACTCTTGAATATGATTAATTACCAACTATACAAGGGGGGATATCAAAAAAACACAATTATTTTCTGGAGGGTGGGCCCCTTGTAGTACAAGCTTCCTCTGCTAGGTTAATGTTCTAGGAACCCATCTGTATCAGTGTACCAGCTGGCATTGTTCTGAGAGACTGCATTTGGCTTCAGTGAATTTTTATTTTGAAGACTGTTTCAATGCATCTGCCCATTTCATGATGGTTGATTCATGAGCACAGGGGCCCAACCACACGGAGTGTTCAGCAGTTTTTGACCCAGATGGCATGAAGCCCTCTGCCCCACCCTCCCTATTCACCTACTCTTGCCCCAAGCAGCTTTTTTTGTTGTTTCCCTGAATGAAAAAAAAAGTCCTCAAAGGGAAACATTTTGCCCAAGTGGAAGAGGAAAAACAAAAACACTGCAGAAGTACTAAAAGGCATCAAAAACGATGAGTTCAGTAACTGTTCTGAGCAGTGGAAAAGATGTCTCAGTAGGTGTGTTGCATCAAACAGAGAGTACTTTGAAGGTGACTGAAGTTTAAACATGTAAGAATAAAAACATAATTTTTTTTATAAATTAATTCTGTTTTTGTGGCTCTCCTTCATGTATAGCCATTTAAGTTAAATTAAAAATTCATTTCTTCAATAACACTAACCATACTTTAAGTACTTAGTAACCACATATGGCTAGTGGCTACTGTGCTAATCAGCACAGAAGGAACATTTCTATCACTGCAGAAAGTTCTATTAAGTGGTGCTGATCTAAACCATGACCACACAGTATAAAGTAACCAGCCACTCCTTAAACTGCTTATAGGACTTCTCTGTGTTGTCATTTAATGCCTAGGTGCACACTGCCCCTCTATTTTTTAAATATTTGCCTTATTAGCTTAACTAGATTGTTAGCTCCTAGGTCAGAGCTATTTTTCTTTTTCTCTCTCAAAATCTAATAGCATAGAAAACAAGTAAGACAAGGTGCCTCAAATTTAACTGAAGAGAGAAAAACAGTGCTAGTATGGAAAGAGATCTTTATGTTCCCTTCTCACTTTGTATTGGCCTTTCCACCCAATGCCTAAACCTTGATTTGTCAGAGAAGGGTCTCTAGAAGCAAGAAGAAAACAGTTCAGTTTTCAGAACTGTAAGTTATTTTTCTATGATTGTATTTCAGCACACAACAAAAAAAAGAATTCACACACACAAATACCACTCCAGCATCAAATGGACTCTTGCCTGCATTCAGTTCAATCTGGAGAACCTTTCATTTGCAATCATTCTGGACCTTGCTCTGCTCCACCTCTCCACTCCAAATTTGATTCACTGTAACATATAAGTAAACATTTTTTTTTAAAGGACACCAAAGTACATATTCACTGTAAAAAAATTTAAAAAATGCAAAAGAGTAAACAAATAATAATCCCATGAAATCCCAAAACCCAGAGAAAAAATCAGTTTTAACATTTAGGGTGAATTTCCAGAGTTTTGTCTGTGAATACACATACACATCTATATGTGCATTTTTATAAAAGATAGCTGTCATTATATGTAACTACTTCATAAACTGTTATTGATATCCACTTCAACAACATTTCTCTAACAGAAGCAAAGTTTATGGCACTGCTTTTGACATCTTTTTGAAATGTTAAATAGCTGTTACACATAACTACATCTGAGTACTTGCCCTTACTCAATATATTTCATGTATTCTTTGCACTTTGATTTATTTTTAGAGCACTGAAACTAGGCAGAGACAAGACAGAAAAGGTCAAAATTTCATCTTTTTTTTAATTTATTTTTTTTATTTTAATTGTTGTTCTTGTACAGTTTTCTGTCTTCTACTCCCATCCCAGCCCACAGCCCCAGCCCTCCCCTGCTCCCTCCCATTTCCACGCCCGTGCCTGGCTTTTGTCCATGTGTCTTTTATACTTGTTGCTCTAAACCCTTCCCCTTTTCCCCTGAAATTCCCTCCCCTCTCCTCTCTGATGATTGTCAGTCTGTTCTCAGTTTCAGTGTCTTGGGTTATATTATGCTTGTTTGTTTGTCCTGTTGATTAGGTTCCTGTTAAAGGTGAGATCATATGGTATTTGTCTTTCATCTCCTGGCTTATTTCGCTTAGCATAATGCTCTCCAGTTCCATTCATGCTGTCGTGAATGGTAGGAGCTCCTTCTTTCTTTCTGCTGCATAGAATTCCATTGTGTAAATGTACCATAGTTTCTTGATCCATTCATTTACTGATGGGCATCTAGGTTGCTTCTAACACTTGGCTATTGTAAATTGTGCTGCTATGAACATTGGGGTGCATAGGTTCTTTTGGATTGGTGTTTCAGGGTTCCTAGGATATAATCCTAGCAATGGAATTGCTGGGTCAAAAGGTAGATCCATTTTTAGTTTTCCTAGAAATTTCCATACTGCTTTCCATAGTGGTTGTACCAGTCTGCAATCCCATCAACAGTGCCCTAAGGTCCCCTTTTCTCTACAACCTCTCCAACACTGTGGTTTGTTGCTTTGTTTATGATGGCCACTCTGACTGGTGTGAAGTGGTATCTCATTGTGGTTTTAATTTGCATCTCTCTGATAGCTAGTGATATTGAGCATCTTTTCATGTGTCTCTGGATCCTCTGTATGTCCTCCTTCGAGAAGTGTCTGTTGCTCAAGTCTTTTGCTCATTTTTTAATTGGGTTGCTTGTCTTCTTAGAGTGGAGTCATGTAAGTTATTTATGTGTTTTGAAGATTAAACCCTTGTCTGAGGTATCATTGGCAAATATGTTTTCCCATACAGTTGGTTCTCTTTTTATTTTAATACTGTTTTCTTTAGCCATGCAGAAGCTTTTTATTTTGATGAGATCCCATTTGTTTATTCTTTCCTTTATGTCCCTTGCTTTAGAGGACATATCAGTAAAAATATTGCTGCATGAAATATCTGAGATTTTCCTGCCTATGTTCTCCTCTAGGACTTTAATGGTATCATGGCTTATATTTAAATCTTTTATCCACCTTGGATTTATTTTTGTGTATGGTGTAAGTTGGTGCTCAAGTTTCATTTTTTTGCACGTAGCTGTCCAGTTCTCCCAACACCACTTGTTGAAGAGGCTACTTTTGCTCCATTTTACATTGCTGCCTCCTTTGTCGAATATTAATTGACTGTAGAGAATTGGGTTTATTTCTTGGCTCTCTGTTCTATTCCATTGGTCCATGTGCCTGTCTTTGTGCCATTACCAGGCTGTTTTGATTACAGTGGCCTTGTAATACAGTTTGGGGTCAGGTATTGCAATCCCTCCTACTTTGCTCTTCTTTCTCAAAATTGCTGCAGCTATTCAAGGTCATTTATGGTTCCATATAAATTTTTGAAGTGTTTGTTCTATGTCTGTGGAATATGCCATTGGTACTTTAATAGGTATTGCATTGAACCTATAAATTGCTTTGGGTAGTATGGACATTTTGATGATGTTAATTATTCTGATCCATGAACATGGTATATGTTTCCATTTGTTTGTGTCTTGTTTGATTTCTTTCTTCAGTGTTGTGTAGTTTTCTGCATACAGGTCTTTTACCTTTTTGGTTAGGTTTATTCTAGGTATTTTATTTTTCTTTTTGCTATATCAAATGGGATTTTTTTTCTTGACTTCTGCTTCTGCTCTTTCATTGTTGGTATACAGAAATGCCTTTGATTTCTGGATATTGACTTTGTATCTGGCTGTTTGGCCAAATTCATTTATTAGGTCAATCAGCTTTTTGGCTGAGTCTATAGGATTTTCTATGTACACTATCATGTCATCTGCAAACAATGTTAGTTTTGTTTCCTCCTTTCCAATTTGGATGCCTTTTATTTCCTTTTATTGTCTAATCACTGTAGCCAATACTTCCAATACTGTATTGAATAGAAGAGGTGAAAGTGGACAACCTTGTCTTGTTCCTGATCTTAGTGGAAAAGATTTTAGTTTTTGCCCATTGAGTATGATGTTGGCTGTAGGCCTCTCATATATGGCCTTCATTATGTTGAGGAATGCTCCCTCAATTCCCACTTTGCTGAGTGTTTTTATCATAAATGGGTGCTGTACCTTATCAAATGTTTTTTCCGCATCTATTGATAAGATCATGTGATTTTTGTCTTTGCTTCTGTTTATGTGATGTATTACATTTACTGATTTGTGAATATTGTACCATCCTTGCATCCCTGGGATGAATCCCACTTGGTTATGGTGTATGATCTTTTTAATGTATTGTTAAATGCGGTTTGCCAATATTTTGTTGAGGATTTTAGCGTCTATGTTCATCAGCGATATGGGCCTGAAGTTTTCTTTCTTTGTTATGTCTTTATCTGGTTTGGGGATTAGAATGATGCTAGCTTCATAAAAAGAGTTTGGGAGTCTTCCATCATTTTGGATTTTCTTCAAAAAGTTTGTGAAGGATAAGGGTTAGCTCTTCCTTAAATGCTTTGTAAAATTCTCCTGTGAAACCATCTGGTCCAGGGCTTTTGTGTGTTGGGAGTTTTTTGATTACTGCTTCAATTTCATCTGCTGTTATTGGTCTGTTCAGGTTTTCTGCTTCTTCTTCATTGAGTTTTGGGAGATTATATTTTTCTAGAAACTTGTCCATTTCACCTAGGTTTTCAAATTTCTTGGCATACAGTTCTTCATAGTAATTTCTTACAATCCTTTGTATTTCTGTGGTGTCGGTTGTAATCTCTCCTCTTTCATTTCTGATTGTGTTTATTTGGGTCCTCTCTTTTTTTCTTGATGAGCCTGCTTAAAGGCGTGTTGATTTGGTTTATCTTTCAAAGAACCAGCTCCTGGATTCATTGATCCTTAGAATTGTGCTTTTAGTCTCTATGTCATTTAATTCTGCTCTGATCTTGGTTATTTCCTTCCTTCTACTTGCTCTGGGCTGTCTTTGTTGTTGTTCCTTGAGTTCTTATAAGCATAGGGCTAAGTTGTTTGTTTGAGATGTTTCTATCATTTTTAGGTAGGCCTGTATCTCTATGAACTTCCCTCTGAGGACTGCCTTTGCTGTGTCCCATAAGTTTTGGGTTGTTGTGAGTTCATTTTCATTTGTTTCCAGAAACTTTTTGATTTTTCCCTAATTTCATTCTTGACCCACTCATTGTTTAATAGCATGCTATTCAATCTCCATGATTTTGAGGATTTTGGGTTTTTCCCCTTGGGGTTGGTTTCTAGTTTCAGTCCCTTGTGGTCGGGGAAAATGCTTGGTATGATTTCAATTTTCTTGAATTTGTTGAGGCTACTTTTGTATCCTATCACGTGGTCTATCTTTGAGAATGTTCCATGTGCATTTGAAAAGAATGTGTATTTAGTTTCTTTGGGATGAAGGGCTCTGTATATATCAGTTAAGTCCATTTCATCTAGAGTGTTGTTCAATGCCACAATATCTTTGTTGATATTTTGTTTAGAAGATCTGCCCATTTTTGACAGTGGGGTGTTAAAATCCCCTACTATAATTGTGTTGCTGTCAATATCTTTCTTGAAGTCCTCTAAGATTTTCTTGATGTATTTAGGTGTCCTATGTTGGGTGCATATATATTTACAATGTTTATCTTCCTGGTGGATTCTTCCCTTGAGTATTATGAAGTGACCTTCTGGGTCTCTCTTTATGGCCCTTCTTTTGAAGTCTATTTTGTCTGATATAAGTATTGCTACCCCAGCTTTTTTTTCCTGTCCATTTGCTTGGAAAATTTGTTTCCAGACCTTCACTTTGAGTCTGTGTAAGTCTTTTGTCCTGAGGTGGGTCTCTTGTAGGCAGCATATGTGTGGGTCATGCTTTCTTATCCATTCAGCTACTCTATGCATTTTGATTGGAGCATTTAATCCATTTATGTTTAAGGTTATTATTGATTGGTACTTATTCATTGCCATTTTTGTACCTGTGTTCCTCTCCCTCTCTCTCTCTCTCTTCCTTCCTTTCCTTAAAGCAGTCCCTTTAGTATCTCTTGCAGAACTGGTTTGGTAGAGGTGTATTCTTTTAGACTTCTTTTGTCTGGGAAGCTCCTTATTTGGCCTTCTATCTTGATTGAAAGCCTTGCTGGGTAAAGTAGTCTCGGTTGCAGGCCTTTGGTTCTCATTACTTGGAATATTTCTTGCCATTCTCTTCTGGCTTGGAGTATTTCCATTGAGAAGTCAGCTGCTAACCTTATCGGGGCTCCATTGTATGTTACTTCTTTTTTCTCCCTTGCTGCCTTTAAGATTCTCTCTTTGTCTTGGAATTTTGCCATTTTAATTATGATGTGTCTTGAAGTGGGCCTCTTTGGGTTCCTCTTGATTGGGACTCTCTGTGTTTCCTGGATTTGTGTGACTTTTTCTCTCATCGAATTAGCGAAGTTTTCTATCATTACTTTTTCAAATAGGTTTTCTATCCCTTGTTCTTCTTCTTCTCCTTCTGGCATCCCTATTATACGGATATTATTATGTTTCATATTGTCTTGCATTTCTCTTAATCCCTCTTCATTCTTTCTGAGTCTCTTTTCCTTTTCTTGCTCTTTCTGGATGTTTTTTTCTACTTGGTCCTCCACTCACTGATCGGATCCTCTGCTTCATGCATTCTGCTTTTCATTCCTTCCACTGTGTTCTTCAGTTCAGAAATTGTATTTTTCATTTCCTCTTGGACCTTGTTGATTTTTTCTATTTCCTTTTTCATGTTGATATAGTTTGCAGTGAGTTCCTCATAGCTTCCCTGTAGTTTCTGGTAGCTCATTGAGAGCTCTTGGAGCTTCCTGATAACCATTGCTTTGAACTCAAAATCTGATAGTTGAGTTACCTCCATTCCATTTAGCATTCTTTTTGGGGCTTCCTCTTTTTCTTTCATTTGGGGATTGTTTCTTTGTCTTCCCATTGTTTGTGAGGCTCTTCTTTTTAGGCTCAGCTTCTTAAATCGATTTGTTCTGGTTCCCTGGGTTTATGGTGTGAACTTCTGTGGTAGAATACCTATGAGATTCAGTGGTGCTGTCTCCTTCTGGTATCCTGGTGTTCACAGCTTCCACTGTCTCAGCTGTTGAAATGCCCCCTCTTTGGGACCAACTCTGGTTTTTCCACAGTTCCAGGGTTTGTTTTTTGTTTTGCTTTGTTTTGTTTTTGTCTCACTCATGGGTATTTAAAAAGAGAAAAGAGGAAGAAAACAAAGAAAAGAAGAAAAAAATGAAAACAGAATAAAGAAAAGCAGAAAGAAAGAGAAAGGAAGAAGAGATAAGATTGGAAAGAAAGGAAGAAGGAATAAAACAAGAAAGAAGCAACGAAAAGCAAAAGGAGTTGAGGGTAAAAAGATAAAAATAATGAAAAAATAATTTAAAAATAAAATAAAATTTAAAAAACCCACAAAACACCAACTCTTGCTGTTATTAATCTTGCCAAGCCAGTTTTTCTGGCCCTGCTGACTGCAGTGGCCAAGGGGTGATGATATTGCCTTTCTCCCTGTTCAGCACTCAGTTATCTTTGGGCTACTGTCCTCAGAGCTAGCCCAGGGCCTCTCCGCACAGGGCCTCAGGCGTATCTTCTGAGGCAGCTTGCGCCTACTGAGGTGGGGTGTAGGTGCTTATGATCTCCCAGCCTTCCATGCATGGGCGCTGACTATCGTGCAGGTGCAAATCGACCCCCCACGCAGGTCGCAGGCAGGTGCCTAAGATCTCCCAGCCATCCGTGCAGGTCCCTGATGGCACTCGGGCCCCAAGAGACCGCAGTGCAGGTCCCCCGGTGTTGCGGTGGTGCCGATGGATCCCCGCACAGCTGTTTCCAATGGCGTGCAGGCGCTGACATTCACACGAGCTCCAACGTGCAGTCCTCCCAGAGCTATGAGATCCTAACCCCTTTCTGTGAGATTTCAAGCAACCAGGTTTATCCCGGTGCTGCTGAAACCTTATTTGGCTGAGCAGGGAGCAGTTGGCCCGGCTCCCTCCCTCCCTAGAGTCTTATGGCCAGCGCTGGACCAGGATCTCAACCCCCGCCCTGGTCTCCACACTGCTGGAGTAGTCTCCTTACCATCTGGTTTTTCAATGTCCGCTGTAATTTTCTATCTGTTTTCAAATATGTCGTGTTTCTGATGTCTGTTTGCTGTGCTCGTTGTAAATCAACCAGGTTTTTCTCCTGTGTGTAGGGGGAAGAGGAATGTGCTTCCTCCTACTGCACCACCATCTTTCTTCTAAAATTTCATCTTTTAGATTTGAGAATTTATTTAAAAATTACTTTAGAAATGTACTTTTATGCAAAATACACTTTCAGATAAGTGTAAAAAAAAGTATGTTTATAATTATAATTGTTTAAAAAAAGACCTTGTGGAAAAGACTTTGCTAATTTATGGACTATTCTAGCTGATGGGCAACATAAAACCAACAGTCACCTGACAAAATGTGTTCTTATGAAATACTGAATTCTGAAAAATGTCATTCGTTCTCATCATTATTTAAAATTTTCATTATTTTCAAGCCAAAAAAAGAATCTCCACATGAGACATTTCTGGAAATTGCTAATAAGAGTAGTTTAAGATATGGGTGAAAGCACAACTACTACTAAAAATATTAATCTGAATGTTTTCTACTTCTTTTTTAATAGATATTTTGTATTTTCTTTTTTTAAGATTTTATTTATGTATTTTTAGACAGAGGAGAAGGGAGGGAGAAACAGAGAAAGAGAAACTTCAATGTGTGGTTGTCTATCATGTGCCCCCTACCAAGGACCTGGCCCACAACATAGGCGTGTGCCTTGACTGGGAATCAAACCAGTGACCCCTTGGTTCACAGCTGGTGCTCAATCCACGGAGCCACACCAGCCAGGGCTCTTTTCTACTTCTTTCATATCTCCTGTGTGGTTTGGGGCACATTGCCACTTAAATGACTGTTTGGTGGCTGGCTGGATGACACTTGCCCCCATTAAAACCTACTTTTAGGAATTGGATAGGCAGTGTTGACAACAATGCCTTTTCTTCTGCATCTACTACCCCCTTCCTTCAGCCCCACTAATGTTCCTAGAAGACACCCTCTTTCACCAGCAAAGCCCTCCCAATGTAGGCTTCACCACTTCTGAAGGCCAGGTCACTTCTAATTGGATACCTATCAGTCAATCTGCTCCCATATTTTTCATATATGTATGGATGGTATATAGGCATCTCCCTCCTATATGGTGCTCAGCCTGTAGAGGGGTATTTATACCTTTTAGACCTGCTCCTTAAGGGTCTTATTGATATGAATCTTTTCCTTTCTGGAGTCTGGGGTGTCTTTGTACATTTTTGTTTTCTGCTTACTCATTTATTTTATATGCTTTACCAGGTGTAGCAGGAAGGGTATTAGCACTGTAATCCTAAAGTAATTCATTTAACCTCGCCCAGCCTCAGTTTCCTTATCTATAAAATGAGAAGCTCAAAATAGATGACCTTTAAGTCCCTTCCAGTTAAAATTACAGAGATGGCAATGCTTATTAAACAACACGTGAGGTGCTATACAACCAAACAGGAATGGGCAGATACACCCTCCCTGCTTCTGAAAGTTTTGAGTCTGAATCATTACTTCCTCATTATGGAAATGCAGTGGGGTTTTTTTTTTTTTTTTTTGCTTTATTTATTTTTAATAATAATAACAACAATAGCTACCATTTATTAAGCCAGGCACTTTGCTTTAAATGTGTGATTATCCAATAGAACCTTTTAAAGTAAATATTGTCGTCCTCATTTTACAGATTAAGAAACTGAGGCACAGGTGAATTTAAGTAATTTTTCCAAGGTTATACAACTTAAACATGGTGAAGTTGGAATTTGAATTGAAATCTCTGACTTCAGAATCCATAAGGTACTGTACCTCAGGAAGACAAAATCATGCTCCATAATGACTTGTCAAGCATGAGATTTCTAATAGAACAAAGAATCAATTACCCTAGGTAGTATGGTTTGGTAATAGGATCCCAGGGCCAAAATTCACAAAAATCATAACACTTCTACTTACCAGCTTTTCAACCTTAGGCAAGAAACTTAACCAAACAGCCACTCCCTTTTTTGAATAACAATACTACTCCACCTACCTTATAAGATTGTTGAGAGTAATTTATATATACATATAAATTCATACATTTAACTAGTAAATGTTTGGAGTATATGTATATAGAAAGTGTGTATTAAATAGGATCCAGAACCTTATCTGTAAATCATGAAGCCCTACATAAATTTAGGGTGCTATTATTCCTTTTATTAGGAATGCATTTGATTTGTCTGTTTGTATATCCCTACTACACATCTGTTTAGGACATAGTCTCAGTTATAAATTGCTGAAATACAAGGTTCACGACTTTGGACAACCTGGAGGAGACTCCAGGTAGTAAATTAAGCAAGTGTTTAAAAAATGGCTTTTTGAGGAGACTTCCAGTTCCACTAACATGAAATAATCCCATTCCACCCTAAAAACTCTGGGCAGACACACAAAAAAACATGGGAGTACTTTGAAATGTAGAAAGAAGTTGGGCTACATAGGGATCTTGGCACTTGAGGAATGGCATAGTGGCAAGTTCCTGGGATTCTTTATTTTCTGTCTTAGAGAGGGCACTGCAAAAACCTCAAAACCAGCACCATAAACAGACACAGATAACAAAAGCTCCAAGAAAAACCTGTTTTCCCTAGCCAAATGATGGGGAAAAGGTTGGCATTACAATGGAAAACCTTATTTGGTGATATCTATCCTATTCCAGCCAAACACAAAAGACTGCATTCTCTCCCACAGCATGATTTCAACGGAACTGAGAAGGGAGTTATTTTTCCACTTAATCCCTCTAATGCATGCATGGGACAGTCAACACTCCAATTCTCCTGCAAAATGGTTTTGGAAGAGCTGAGTGAGGAACTGATCTCCCATCTTCTGCCTGGCAAAAGTGGGTGGTGCTCCAATTCCCCCAGCATGTGGGATCAACAGGTTGAAGTCAGTGCTGAATTTATACCCTGACTCAGAGGCAACAAGACAATGGGAGTCTGTGCCCCACTTTCAGTGGGAAGTTGCCAATGGAACAAGGGGCAAACTGCACTTCCACCTCATTCATTCACAACAAGGCAGTGTGATCCAGTGCTCTATTTTTGCCAAGGTGGTGGTGGCAGAGACCAGAAAAAATCTAAACATACACACCCAGCAGCCCATGTGCTAAATCTCAACAGGTGACTGCCTCCTAAAAGAAAAATAAGATTAAATAAAACCCAAAGCCATACAATATACTACCCAAAATGTTCAGTATACAATTTTAAAAAATCAAATCATGAATGAGAAAAGACACTTGATGTATGCCAATGATGAGATGAATCAAAGGTTGAGATTATCTGACAATTATGTTAAAGCAATTATAAAAAACTTCAACAATCATTTACAAATTCTCTTGAAACAAATTAAAGATTAATGATTCAGCAAATAAATAGAAATGATCAAAAAGAACTGAATAGAAATTATGAAACTGAAAAATACATAAATAAAATCTTGCTGTATGGACTCAATCATAGAGTAAAAATAACACAGATAGAATCAGTGAACTTGAGGAATGGACAAATAGCATTTACCCAATCTGAAGAACAGAGAGAAAATACTTTGAAATAAAAGGAACAAAGTCTCAGGCATTATAGGTTTTTTTAAGGTAAAAATCATATCATTGTAATCACAGAACGAGATAAATGTGAGAGGCGAACTGAAAATGTATTCAAAGAAATAACAGTCAAAAAGTTCCCTAACTTGACAAAAAAACATTAACCTACAAATTCAAGTTGAACAAATCTCAAATAAAATAAACCCAAAGAAGTCAACTCCAAGACACATGACAATTAAACTTCTGAAAACTAAAGACAAGGAATTATCTTGAAAGCACCCTGAGAGAAATGATGCAGTAAAGGAGAACACATACGAGCTACAGCATCTTTCTCACCTGAACCACGAGGGCCAGAAGGAAGTGGCACATTTTTTAGGTGCTCAAAGAAAAGAATTGTCAACCCAGTATTCTATATCCAGTGAAAACAATTTTTTCTCACTGCCTTTGATTAGGTTTTTATTCAAACTTAGCTATTCAAAGTAATTTAACCATTAGGGAATAAACAAATTTAACTTTATGCCACAGGCTTCTTCTCTTCTGTGGTGTGTTTTCTTTTCTGTGGGCTTCTTTGCAGCTTCTGGTTTCTTGGTAGTGGCAGCTTTTTTTCACCACCGAATGCTGCTTCTGCTTCATATTGCCAACAGTCTTCTTTCCTTTCTTCTCTACCCTAGGCTTCTTGTTGGAACCCCATGTCATATGATTTGGCTTCTAGAGCTGCTGCTGCTGCTGCTTTAGCCACCTGGATGGAGCTCGTGGTTCTCAGCCTGCCAGATTGATGTTCCGGCAGATGGTCTTTGCATATGGATTTAGCTTTAACGTGATTCTCGGGTTTTTCAGTGGATTCTTCTTCAGGACTCTGCAATAAATCTCCTTGCATAATGCTCAGAAGGCTCTTTGGATCCCTGGGGTTTTCAAGACTCTGCTAATGTCTGTATTGAGCATCTTGTGCATGGGAAGCTGTAGTTACTCTTGAGAGTGGCAGCTTTACGCCAAGGGCTGTACAGATCATTTAACTTACAGAAAGCACTTTCAGTCCAAATGCAGAAACAGCCCACATGCCCACTGAGGAGCAAGCTTCAAAATGTTCAGTTTGCTTACATTAAGCAGAGTAATTCCATGATTAAATCTCAGCATTATTTTTCCACTTTCCCTGCTTCCTATTTTCTATAAAAACCTTGTTGACACAAGAAACATCAAAACCTGTAAATCATTTTTAGGAGTTTATTTGAAAGCAAAAAAATTAATTTAAACAAACAAAAAAAGAGTTTATTTGAGCCAACTGACAAGATATGCATGGGACCAAGATGTCAAATGCTCCCTCCTTTCTGGAGGCTTTGATAATACCGTTTTCCTCATTATGGATGATACAAGGTCCTCTGTACTGGATACAATGACAGTTTCTCATTTTGCCCTTGACAGCTTTTATTCACTGAGATTCATAGACCTTTTTGATATCATTCCAGGCCTTAAATTTCTTAAGAAGCCAAACAGCCTCTTGGTCATCTTGAGGACTTCAACTTTATCTTCAACGGCCAAAGGAAGTTCAGGTAATGCTTCTATTTGACGACCTTTAGACATGACCAGCACTAATAAGACCAAGCCTGCCAGGGTAGAGCAGATGGCATATCGCCTCCGTGTTGTGTTCACTCTGCAGTGCCAACAGCACCAGGTTTTGGTGGTGCAAATGCGCAGCCCCCACAACACATATGTCCAAAAGGACCCTGGCCAGAGCTATGAGTTTCCTTGCCTGGAACTCTGGGAGTCAGAGCCACAGCTCTGCCAGTACCCCAAGACTCAGCACTGGCTTGAAGACCTGTGAATTCTCTGACAGCACAGGACTGCCTGTTGTTTTTGCACAAGTTGGTGTGAGCAGAGTTCACCATATCTGGTTGAGAGGGAGCCTTGCACACAGTAGGCAAAGTGACATTTTTGTCAGATGATTCCCTCTGCTCAGAGCACATTGATATTTGTGGCCACATTCCTCTCAAGCTGGTGGCTCCCACAGGAAAAGAGAAAATATTTTTTAATAATGGAAAGGAAATCAAGATATCCTCAGAAAAAGGAAAACTAAGAGAATTTGTCATAAGCAAGCTTATCAAAAACAATGGTTTTTAAATGGAAAGAAAATAATAACCAAAGGAAACCTAGGACATCAAGAGGAAAGAAATAACACAATAAGCAAAAATATCAGTATATACAATTGACTTTCTTTTCCTATTGAGATTTCTAAATTTCTAAATTAACAGTGAAAGCAAAAACTATAAAAATGTTTCATGTGGTTCTAAATGAGGTTCTAAATGCATAGTAAGTATGTTAACATAAGAATGTTCGGACCTGTAGAAAATTTTTATAAAACTTTATTTGAATCAAAGAGAGGATACACATGGAAGATAGATCTCAACAGACTGAGATAAATACTACCAAGAAAATAACAGTTGCCAACTTCTTTTATGCATTTGAAATTAAGGAGAGAATGAATGTAAGGAAGATTACACAAAAGTGGTAGAAAACAAAGCAGGGATCAGAAAGCAGGAAGGTTAAGATTACTTGCTCTCTTGAGGACGGTCAGGCTTTAGTAAGAGGGGTCTGAAAAAGAGGCATTTCAACAGTGTGTTAGCCTAGATGTGCAGAAACAAAGGGATTCTGTGGCAATTAACCTCACAGGATGATTGTTCATCAATTCCTGACTGGGCAGTCACACCCCAGGCATATAACTTTTTAATACAAGGTTTATCTTTGCCTTTATCAAGCCCTGTCCATTGTTTCTGTGCATCTAAGCTAATACACCTTTGAAATAGCCTGTAATCACCTGTCAAGAGAGCACATAATCTTGTCAGCTATCCTGTGATACAGTTCCCACCTTGCTTCCTATCACCTCCATGTAATCTTTGTTACATTTCCTCCGTAATTCTAAGTGCATAAAAGAAGCTGCAAAACTGTTATTTTCTGGAGCATTTGCTCCCGGCCACATATCATCAGTTTTGCTCAAACTCATAAAAATTCTCTATGGATTTGGAGATTTCTTATGTCAACAATAGATAAATCAAAACAGGACTCTTCAAAAATGTTCAGGTAACCCACAGGATGGCAGGGGGAAAAAAAAACTAGAGAAATGGAAAACAACAAAAACACAAAGAAAACAAAAAATATAATGTAGCCCTAAACTCTAACATATCAGTAGTTATATTAAATGTAGATGGTCTAAGTACACCAATTAAAAGACAAGGTTGGCAGGGTGGATTAAAAAATATGACCTAATTCTGGCCAGGTGGCTTAGTCAGTGGGAGCATGGTCCCAGACATCAAAAGGTTTTGGGTTCAGTTTTTGGTCAGGGGCATACCTAGGTTGCAGGTTCCATCCCTGGGTCAGGGCATGTGTGGGAGGTGATTGATCAATGTTTCTCTCTCACATCAATGTTTCTCTCTCATGTCAATGTTTCTCTCACTCGCTCTCTCTCTTCCTCTTTCTGTAACTAAAACATGACCTAACTATATGATGTCTACAATAAGCTTATTTCAAATTCAATGAAAAAGCAGGCTGAATGTAAAATAATTCTTTTTTATCCTCAACTGAGGACATATTTTCATTGCTTTTTTAAAGAGAGAGAGGCAGGTGGGGAGAGAGAGAGAAAGAGAGAGAGAGAGAGAATGAGAAACATCAGTTGGTTGCCTTCTTACGTGCACCCTGACTCCAACCATCTGAGCCACACCAGCCAAGGCAAAATAATTTTAAAACACTTATCATACAAACATTAATCAAAAGGAGACAGGAAAGGCTATATTAATATTACATTTAAAAGACTTCAGAGCAAAGAAAATTATCAGAGATAAAAATGGCCATATCATCATGACAAAAGAACCAATCCACCAGGAGACAGCAATTCAAAATATGTATGTACCAGAAAATGGAACAGCAAAATATGTGAAATAAAAACTGACAGAACTAGCCCTGGCTGGTGTGGCTCAATGGATTGAGTGCTGGCCTGCAAACCAAAGGGTCACCAGTTCGATTCCCAGTGAGGGAAAATGCCTGGGCCACAGGCCAGGTCCCCAGTTGGGGGCATGTGAGAGGCAACCACACAATAATGTTTCTCTCCCTCTCTTACTCCCTCTCTTCTCCTCTGCCTAAAAATAAATAAATAGTATCTCTAAAAAACTGATAGAATCAGAAGAGGAAATAGACAAATTCACAATAATAGTTAGAGTCTTCAACACCCCTTTCTGAACAATTTTTAGAACAACTAGACAGAAAATCAGCAAAGATATAAAAGAACTCACCACTGCTAACAACCTGATTGACATTTACAGAATATTCCAACCAATAGCAACAAAATACACATTCTTATTAAGTGTCCATGAAACATATACCAAGATCAATCATATAATCAGCCATAAAATAATTTTCACTAAACTTAAAAGAAATAACATTATACTGAGTATGTTGTCCAAGTATAATGAAATCGAACTACAAATAAATAACAGCAAATAACAAGAAAATGCCCAATAATTGGCAACTAAACAACTTCTAAATAAAGCATGTGTCAGAGAAGAAGTCTCCCATCAAGAAACTAGGAAAAGAAGCACAAAATAAATTCAAAACAAGCAGAAGGAAAGAAATAATAAATACAACAGCAGATATCCAAAAAACTGTAAATATGAAAACATTAGAGAAAAATCAATTAAAAAATTAGCAAACCTCTAGACAAAGAATAAAAAAGAGAAGACACTAATTACCAATATCAGGAATGAAACAGGGCATATCAATACAGACCATGCAGACATCATAATAAGGAAATACTACTACAACTCTAAACATATAAAGTCAATGACTTAGGTGAAATAAACCTATCCTCAAAAACACAAGCTAGCACAACTCATTCAATATAAAACAGATAATCTGAATAGCCCCATATTAAGAAAATTGAATCCATAATTTTAAAACTCTTAAAAAATAAATTCCTAGGCTCACATGATTTCACTGGAGAATTCTGTCAAACCTACATTAATGAAGAATGTACACCAATTCTACACAAATTTTTTTCAGAAAATAAGACTGAGGTGAACACTTCCCAATTCATTCGGTGAAGTTAGCGTTATCCCAATACCAAAACTAGACAAAGACAGTAAAACAAACAAAAAAAAAAAACTATAAACCAATATCTCTCTTGAACTTAGTTCCAAAAATATTCATGAAATAGTAAACCAATTCTAGCAATATATAAAGAGGTTTATACTTTATATAACATGATGTAGTAGGGTTGATTTCAGGAATACAAGGATGGTTCATTGTTCAAAAATCAACCACATTGATAGGCTAAAGAGGAAAAATTATTAATTACATCAATTTATGTAGAAAAGGCATTTGACAACATCCAACATCCGTTCATGACAAGAAGTTCAATAAGCTAGGAATCAATGGGAACCTCCTCAACTTGTGAAGGAACATCTATAAAACCTACAGCTAACTTCATACTTACCAGTGAAGGCTGGATGCTTTTCCTTTAAGATGTCCTAGAATGTCCATTCTTACCACTCTAGTTAAGTAACTGGAAGTTCAAGCCAGTCCAACAAAGCAAGAAAAAAAAATAAAAGGTATGATATACCAATTCCAAAGGAGGAGATAATATTGTCCCTATTTGCAATGACATTAGTCCATGTAGTAAATTCCAAGGAATCTATACACGCATATAATCTGAGAACTAATAAGTGATTTTAGCAAAATTACAGGATACAAGATCAACACAAAAACCAACTGCATTTCTATATACTAACAACACATGGAAAAACTGAAATTTAAAACACAATGCCATTTTACAATTGTTCAAAAAAATACTTAGCTATAAACATAATAAAGCACATACAGTACCTGCATTCTGAAAATTACAAAATGCTGATGAAAGAAATTAAAAAAGACCTAAGTAAATGGATAAACATGCTATGTTGATGAGTTGAAAGACTCATTGTAGTAAAGATGTCAATTCTCCACAAGTTGATTATTGTAGATTTAATTCAACTCTGATAAAAATCTCAGCAAGGTATTTTCTAACATAGACAAGCTTGTTGTAAAATTTATGTGGAAAGGTGTAGGACCTAGAATAGCTAAAACAATTTTGAAAAAGGAGAAAAAATTTGGAGGACTCATTCTATCCAATGCTGTCTTAATATATAGCTACATCCATAATACATGGTTTAACGTGTAACCAAAACTATGATATTGGAGCAAGAATAGACAGATAGATTGATGGAATGGAATAGAGAACCAAAAAATAGGTCCATGCAAGTATGCCAAAGTGATTGTTAACTAAGGTGCAAACGAAATTCAATAGAGGAAAGATAGCCTTTGTAGAAAATAGGGCTGAAAGGTAATTGGGCATTGGGCATTCATTAGAGAAAAAAGAAAGAAAGAAACTCGACCTAAATTATCTCAGAAATGAATCACTGACTTAAATGTAAAACAGGTAAAATAAAATGTAAAATAATAGCAACAAAAATATAGATAAAAAAATCTTTGGGACTTAAGCGAATAATTCTTAGATTTGATAGCAAAAGCACAATTTATAAAATGAGAAATTGGTAAGTTGAACCTGAGAGAATATTTGAAAACTACATAGCTAAGGAATTGTATCTGTATCTAAAATACATACAGAAAACTCATCAGAACAAAAAAAAAACACAAAAACAATCAGAAAAAAGCAAAGGGCACAAACATTTATACCACTGAAGAGGAAATACACATGGCAAATAAGCACATAAAAAGCTGTTCAACAATCATTAGAAGTCAGCAAAATACAAATCTAAACCGCAAAGATGAGATATCATTACAAACCTATTAAGATGACTAAAATAAAATATAATGATATATCAAAAAGCAGGTGAGGATGTACAGAAACTGGATCACTCATACACTGCTGGTGGGAACATAAAATGATACAGGCATTCTGGAGCAGAGTATGGCAGTTTCTTACAAAACTAAACATTCACCCTGGCTGGTGTGGTTCAGTGGATTGAGCACCGGCCTTTGAACCAAAAGGTCTCAGGTTCAATTCCCAGTCTGCGCACATGCCTGAGTTGTGGGCCAGGTCCCCAGTTGCGGGCATGTGAGAGGCAATCAATTGATGTTTCTCTCAGACACTGATGTTCATCTCCCTCTCTTTCTCCCTCCCTTCTTCACTCTCTAAAAGTAAATAAAATCTTAAAAACAAACAAACAAAAACAAAAAACAAAAAACTAAACATGGATCCCAGCAATTGCACTTCAGGCATTTATCTCAGAGAAATGAAAACTTAGGTTCACATGAAAACCTGTACACAAATGCTCACAGAAGTTTTGTGATGGCTGCAAATAGGAAACAACCCAAATGTTCCTCAATGGGTGAACAGTTAAACTGTGTTAATCCATACCACAGAATACTATTCAATAATAAAAAATGAACTATTTTTTAACTTTGTTTATTTTTAATATATTTTATTGATTATGTTATTACAGTTGTCTCATTTCCACCCCTTCATTCCCCTCCACCCTGCACACCCCCTCCCACCCACATTCCCCCACTTTAGTTCATGTCCATGTGTCATACGTTCTTTAGCTTCTACATTTCCCACACTATTCTTGCCCTCCCCCTGTCTATTTTCTGCCCACCATCTATGCTACTTATTCTCTGTACCTTCCCCACCTCCTCCTCCCACTCCCCTATTGCTAATCCTCCATGTGATCTCCATTTCTGTGTTTCTGCTCCTGTTCTAGCTATTTGCTTAGTTTGCTTTTGTTTTAGGTGTGGTTGTTAATATCTGTGAGTTTGCTGTCTTTTTATTGTTCATATTTTTTATCTTCTTTTTCTTAGATAAGTCCCTTTAACATTTCATATAATAAGGGCTTGGTGATGATGAACTCCTTTAACTTGACCTTATCTGAGAAGCACTTTATCTTCCATTCTAAATGAAAGCTTTGCTGGATAGAGCAAAGGTCTTTGCCTTTCATGACTTGGAATACTTCTTTCCAGCCCCTTCTTGCCTGGAAGGTCTCTTTTGAGAAATCAGCAGACAGTCTGATGGGAACTCCTTTGTAGGTGACTGTGCCCTTATCCCTTGCTGCTTCTAGAATTCTCTCCTTCATTTGAATCTTGGCTAATATAATTATGATGTGCCTTGGTGTGTTCCTCCTTGGGTCCACCTTCTTTGGGACTCTCTGAGCTTCCTGGACTTCTTGGAAGTCTATTTCCTTTGCCAGATTGGGGAAGTTCTCCTTTATTATTTGTTCAGATAAGTTTTCCACTTGTTGCTCTTCCTCTTCCCATTCTGGTACCCCTATAATTCGGATGTTGGAATGTTTAAAGATGTCCTGGAGGTTCCTAAGCCTGTCCTCATTTTTGGAATTCTTGTTTCTTCATTCTTCTCTGTTTGGTTGTTTGTTTCTTCCTTCTGGTCCACTCCACTGATTTGCATTCCAGTTTTCTTCCCATCACTATTGGTTCCCTGTACATTTTCCTTCATTTCACTTAGCATAGCCTTCATTTGTTCATCTAATTTGCGACCAAAATCAACCAATTCTGTGAGCATCCTGATCACCAGTGCTTTGAACTGTGCATCTGATAGGTTGGCTATCTCTTCGTCGCTTAAAAGTATTTGCTCTGGGGCTTTGATCTGTTCTTCTGTTTGGGTGATTTTTTTTTTTTTTTGTCTTGTTATGCCTGTTACGTATGAGGGGCGGAGCCTTAGGTGTTCACCGGGTCAGGGTAACCCACATGGCTGGGTTGTGATGCTGTATGTGGGGGAGGGGTCAGAGAATGAACAATGATGCTTGCTCCCCTCTCTCTCTCTCAGATTTCAGTCCCTTCTGCCACTTCCCACAAGCAAATTGGGCCCTTCTGGTGCTGATTCCCAGGTGGATGGGCTTGTGCACATTCTAGGACCCTGTGGGTCTCTCTAATGAACTCTCCTGTGATGCTGGGAGTCTCTCCTACTGCCTCAACCCCCACAGTTGTTTTCAATTGGTGTTTTGAGGCTTTATTTCCCCGTGCTGGGGCCCTGGGTTGCAAGGTCTGTCTCACTCTCCAGTTTCACCTGGTTTATCCATGTGTGACTGTGGGACCACTAGGTCAGCCAGCCGCCTTGCACACTTCACTTGGTCTGCCTGCTGCCACCCCATGCATGCCCAGGGTCATCAGCTGCTGCCTTGCGCACCTGGGATTCACAAGCCACCATTTTCGTTTTTTTTTTTTCTGCAACCGCGCTCTACCTGGCCACCGTACTCTACCCTTCATACCTGTCTGGATAAATGTGTCTATTTTAACTCCTTTGTTGTCGGACTTCCATACAGTTTAATTTTCTGTCAGTTCTGTGTGGTTTTTTTTTGTTGTTGTTTGTTTGTTTCTAAAGTTTTATTGTCCTTATTTTGGTTGTGTGAGGAGGCACAGTGTGTCTACCTATGCCTCCATCTTGGCCGGAAGCCAGAAATGAACTATTAACACACACAACAATGTGGATGAATCTCAAGGGAATTATGCTAAGTTGGCAGGGAATTGCAAAGGGTTCCTTTTATATAGCATTCTTGAATGCCAAAATTATAAAAGTGGAGAACAGACTGGATGTTGCCAGGGATTAGGAACAGTAGGAGAGACAGGAGTGGCTGTAGCTTGTTGCTCATAACAAGCTCATAAAAGAGTGACACGAGAGATCTCTATGATGGGGCTCTGCTGTATCTTGATTGTGGTAGCCACACGATTTTACACATAAGTGATAAAATTGCATACAAGTAAGCTTGAGCCCCTGGGTGCACACATGCACATAAGTGCATGTAAAGCTGGTGAAAACTGGATAAGTTTGATGGGTTGTACCAATGTTAATTTCCTGATCGTGATATTGTACTATGTAAGATCTCTCTGCATTGTTTCCTACAACTGCATGTGAATCTACAATTATCTCAAAAAAATATTTTAAACTGGCCTTTTAAGGATAGTTATGATAATGAGGAGGAAAGGCAACTGCTCTCTTTATGTCTCTAATTATTATATCATAAACAAAAGTTTCTTCACTTTGTTTATAATTACCTGGTTTGCTTTTTCCAGTGATTAATTCTGAGTTTTGTCTAGTCACCCCTTTTCGGTCCTCTCCATTTTTCTATCAAATAATCAGTAGGTTATTTGATTCTGATGCAAGATTATTTCAAGTTACATTTAAATGTAGAAACTTGATTGCAGTTCTCAAACTGATGACTCATCTTCCTCATCATCCCAGGGGCAGAGAGAGCATTATGGTTTTTGGTACTCTCTAGTGGACAGCACATGAGAAATCTGTAAAAAGCCTGCTTCTGTTGCTACAAAAGGCAAATGCCCCATTACTAATCCTATGTGTGTTGAAAAGAGTTTTCTGCCCTACTCATTCTGAGATCCTGCCTTTGCCCTTGGTTGAGAACCACAAATTACTCTTTTCTAAAGAGTCCTGGCTTACTAGAATTCAGAGAGGGTAGTGTTTAGCAATAGAAATAAAGGTCAGAATATGAAAAAGACTGATTACAACCGTAAAACTGATTACAAACATTGAAAGGAATAGTAACATATGTTGCCCTAGCCAGATAGTTCAGTTGGTTAGAGCATCATTCCAATATGCCAAGGTTGTGGGTTTGATCTCCCATCAGAGCACACACAAGAATCAACCAATGAATGCATAAATAAGTGGAACAACAAATCGATGTTTTTTTCTCTCTATCTCCCTCCTTTCCTCTCTTTCTCTAAAATAAAAAATAAAATAAAATATGGTAACATATATCCTTGGCAAGTACAACGTTGTTTTGTGCCCCATACCTTAGCATACACTATTCCATCTTCCCAGAATGCCTCCTTGCCATGTTACAAATTTTGTTTAGGTGTCTATGCTTCCTTCTTACCCCTTTGTTCTACAGATATCATCATTCCCTATGTTGCACTGCATCTATAAAGTGTACAAACTTCTATTGTGGTATATAAAATGGAAATAAAGAGTACAATATAGTGATTAAAAATTTGAACTCTGGCACCAAACTGAGTTCAGATCCCAGGTCCACTGCTGTGTGAACATGAGCAAGTTATTTAACCTCTTGTTGCCTCAATTTCCTCATCTATAAAATGGCAATAGTAGTAATACTTAACTCATAGAGTTGTTGCAAGGATTAAATTAATCACATGTATGGTATATAGTAAGTGCTGTATGTGTTAGTTATTATCTTTATTTATATGTTTATTTCACTTAAGTAGATCATAAGCTACTTGATGGCAATGTAAGTTATCTATTGCTCTATTCATATTACTCCAAAACTTAATGACTAAAATAACAATCTTTATCTCATGGTTTTGTGGGTCAGGAATCTTGGAGCACTTGACTGGGTCCTCTGGTTCAAGATTTCTCACAAGGCTTCAGTCAAGGTGTTGACTAGGCTGGCAGGTATCTGAAGGATCAACTAGGGGAGGATCAAAGGGTACTGGCAGGATTAAGTTCCTCGCAGGTTGTTGGACTGAGACTTCCTTAGTAACGGTTGGCCAAAGGTCACCCTCAGTTCCTTACCTGGGCCTCTTCATAGAAGACCTCAAAACATGGCAGCTGGCTTCCATTGAATGGACAAGTGAGAGAGAGGAAGCAAGAGAAAAGTCACACTATTTTTATAACCTAATCTCAGAAGCGACATCCTCATCTTTTCTGTGTTCTGTTAGAAGCAAGTCACTAGGTCCAGCCCACTTTCAAGGTGGGAGGATTACACAAAAGGAAGAATAAGAGGCGCTTGGATCACTGGTAGCCAACATAAAGGCTGTCACCCCAATAACTGACATTCCTCCCACATTCCAAATACACTCCTTGCCTCTCCGAGTCCCCAGAAGTCTCATCCCATTAGAGGCAGGGACTGTATCTTACTCATGACTACAACCACTTTTCTTACTGATTTAAACAAAAGGAAAAGGGTAATGTTCTTGTTATGAAAGGAAAGTGTAGAGTAGCATGTCATTAAACATAAGCTATACAAATAAAATTTTATAAATAAAAATGTAATAAACAAGGTTTATTACAAATGTAAGGTTTTTCTTAGCTGTTATTTAGAATGCTGTGAAATTTTTGGAGAATTTAATAACTACAAATTTTAAACATTTATTATTTTATTCATTTTTGTGTTTAGTTTAAGTAATCTTGTATCTTAAATTTTGATAAACTCACCCATATAATGTTTATCTTTTCTATTTATAGTTAGGTTCATGATGCTATGGAATATGGATAATTTAAACTTCTCTTACCAAATCAACAGCTGGTCATGGTTGTCCAATAAAGCACAACCAACTAAAAACGTCATTGTATTGAAATAGAAGTCTTCTCATCAAACCATCTCTTAGGGCAGTGCTCTGATCTCTAACCATACCTGCATTCACCTAGGACAAGAAAGGAACACAGTAGGTGTATGCCATACCATGTGACCCTTTGCTGTCTATCCCTCCTCTCCTCTCATGATTCATATCACCTTGAGGCATAAGCAAAATCCACAGAACCAACTGCTTTACCATGGAGCCTGTGGTTGGATCTGCAACAGCCCGTAGGAGTAAGAGATATGAGGGGTGGGGGGAGGAGACTTCTCATGAAGAGCTGAGCTCAGTGCCATGAGACAAACCAGAAGAACTGAATCTGAATGTGACAGTTCTGTTCAAGGTGTATGTTTTAATGGCATAATAATTCAAGTCTGTTTTTTTCTTTTTCCCAAACCAGTTGAGCAGAAAACTTTTTCTTCCTTTAAAACATTAAGACTTTTAAAATCAGCTTAAGTTTTTAGGTTTAAATTATTGAAATAAAGTCATGTATTCAAGCTACTTCATCTATCAGGGCTAAAGATCCTGGTACCCTGTTCTGATTTACTACTGTGGTGGGGTGAGGCGGAGCATAAAAATTTCTGTAGGGATCTTTGGGATAATAGTGTTATTTTTCATGAGAAATTAGGGAGAGTATTATTCACAAAAAATCAAACAGCATGCTGTAAATAATAAATAATTTTGCCCATGGATCACCAGCCTCCTGAAATAATACTTCTAGGGATTTCCATGTACTTCCCACTTATTGAGTTCAGTAACCTTCCTTTTCCTGCTCACTACAGATGACCTATTAATCCTCAAAACTACTTCCATCATGAACCTTCAGTTCTGATCTCAATCAGTCCCATTTTCTCTGCTCACGTTGTTCTTACTGCCATCCCATCCCTCTGTGAATCTAATCTCCTTTCCCAATCCAATCCACTGAAGTCTAATCCTATGCCTCACAGCCCAAATTAATCCATTATTTTCCCTCGAAGCCTCCTCACTTCATAAGAGGCTCCTTGGATTTCTCCTTTTGCGGACTTCTCTTATAGATAGAATTAACAGTATTTAATTTGTTTCTTAACCAAATACTCTATTTTTACTTATCATATTACCTTTTCATGAGTGAGTGTCCATCACAAAGTTGTCACCTCATGGTATTTGTTTTTCAATTTTAGTCCTTTGGAGATTCATATGAAGTAGGAGTTAGTCCTACATATACTGCACAGTGTTACCAAGTGGTGATAAATAGTACTGCAAATTCTTGAGACTGAAGAGTTCACAAGCAGAAGAATGCATCCTTGCTGAATTAAATGGTGGTTTTCTGCATGATATTTTATCAAACTTAGATTTCTATATAACTGTGCAAAAATACACCAAAACTACTTGCAATTGAACAGTCACCTAAAGCTGATATATCTTTATAGCATTTTTTAAAGATTTTATTTATTTATTTTTAGAGAGAGGGGAAGGGAGGGAGAAAGAGAGGAAGAGTAATATCAATGTGTGGTTGCCCCTCATGTGCCCCCTACTGGAGGACCTGGCCCGAAACCCAGGCATATGTCCTGACTGGGAATTGAACCAGCAATCCTTTGATTCACAGGCTGGCGCTCAGTACACTGAGCCACACCAGCCAGGGCTATTTTTATAGCATTTTACTAAAAATAATGTGTGTGTACACATGCATATATATGTCTATAGTATTCTATGATCCATGTGGTTTCCTTCCTCATAGTTTCGGTTTAAATTTTTTGAATTTTTCCATTACAGTTGACATACAATATTATGTTAGTTTCAGATGTACAAAATGGTGATTAGACATTTACTTACAAAGTAAATTAGATCACTTACGAAGTGATCACCCTGATAAATTTAGTACCATACATAGTTGATGCAATATTATTGACTATATTCCCTGTGCTGTACTTTACATACCCATGACTATTTTTATAACTGACAATTTATACATCTTAAGCCCTTCTCCCTTTTTTAAAGCCCTTCCCCTTTTTCATCAATCATTGTCAGGCAGTAAAGATCAAACAATAGATAACAGACAAAGAACTACAACAGCTTATTCTGAGTCAGGGTCTGTTAGCTAAAGGGTTACAAAACTCTGGGAAACAAACTCATTTCCTGCTTGGACCCTTATCATTTAATTGAGAGCATTCTTAGCAAAGCAGGTTTCACAAGATTTTATGTGTTCTTTCGTAGGCCTGATCACCCTGGGGAACCTGCCCTTTCCAGCACAGGGCCTCACCCACATCCAGCATTGTTTCAGGCTTAAGTCAGGTAGGGGAAGTAAGGAGCCAAGAGATTAGGAGACTTCCTGCAGACAGAACAAGGACTCAGGCTATGTCAAAGCCGAGGGGCGAGGGTCCATCACCCTCTTTTGCTATAGCCCCCCAAGTCCTTCCCTGGGCCCCCCATGATCATGCCTGGCTTAGGTTGTCCCCTCCTTGAGGAATCTTACCCATCATTGGCTAATTGATCATGCATTGGGGGCCAGACAGGTGAAGTAAAAGGGGCAGAGGTGGTGCCCCTGCCAGGGAGATAAGCTTTGTCTCCTTAGTGGCTTATGGTCCGAAGTTTACTCACTCAGCCTTAGCCGTGGGTTGGGGGGTGGCTAAGCTTATCTGAAACCAGGCAGGGTGGTTCACAAAAGTTGTAGGTCCTTGTTTTTCATCCTTTGAATATTTTGTGCCAATTCCTTCTGGCCTGAAATGTTTCTGTTGAGAAATTGGCTGAGAGTCTTATCAGAGCTCCCTGGTAGTTAACTAACTGCTTTTCTCTTCTTTTATGATTCCATCTTTGTTTTCAATATTTGGCATTTTAATTATGATGTGCCTTGGTGTGGGCATCCTTGGGTTAATCTTGTTTGTGATTCTCTGTGGTTCCTGGGCTTGTATGTCTATTTCCTTAGCCAGGTTAGGGAAGTTTTTTGTAATTATTTCTTCAAAAAGGTTTTCAATTTCTTTCTCTCTTCTCATCTGCTACCCCTATGATGCAAATGTTTTTATGCTTTATGTTGCCCCTGAGGCCCCTTGAACTGTCCTCATTGTTTTTTATTCTTTTTTCTTTTTCCTGTTCTAGTTGGGTGTTTTTTGCTACTTTGTATTTCAAATTGCTGATTAGATCCTCTGATTAATCTAATCTACTGTTGATTCCCTGTAATGTATTCTTCATTTCAGTTATTGTGTTCATTTCTGGCTAGTTCTTTCTTATGTTTTTTACTGTAACCATGCAGAAACTCTATTTTTTTAATAAGACCCTTTCTTCTTTCTATTTTCTTGATTCAAACTTGCCTTGTTTAGTCGAATAGCACCATCACTCATTTGCCTCCTCTCTTTTTTTCCTTATACCTTTACAGCCCTTGGAACATCAGGTTCTCATCAGTGTCAATCTGTCTTAAGAAAAAGCCTCAGGTCTGTTGATCGAGGGAACAGAATTTCAGTCAAACTAAAGATAACATCTTCACCTCCTTGCGTTTCAGCCCCAGGCTCATGAAACTAGACTGGCCCCTTTGGCCACACCCACATGAACCTAGACAGAATGGCACTGAGGCCGACATTAGGACCGGGTACAACAACCAACTGCTCCCTACCCTGGCCCCAACAAGTCAGCACAGCCCATGACCCCAACTCCCTTAATCACCATGAATCACTTTGTTCCTTTATGTAATCTGTGCCCATGTAGGTCAGAGGGGAGCCAGGTTTTACACCACTAGTTTATCTGTGACTCCAGGATTGGTGCTATTTCCTTAAGTAAACCTTTACTTTCTTTGCTGCAAACTGTTGTTTGTGTTTGACTGAATCTGATGCAAGTCAGCAAACAAACACCTTTAGTTTCGTAACACTATTTCCATTTTTATGTTTCCTATCTCTTTGTTAATATTTTCACTGAGTTTATCTACTGTTCTCCTAAGCCCACTGAATGTGCTTATAACCAGTGTTTTGAACTCTGCATCTGATAGATTGCTTGTTTCCATTTCATTTAGTTCTTTTTCTGGAGTTTTGTTCTGTTCTTTTGTTTGGGACATGTTTCTTTGTCTCCTCATTCAGGCTGCATCCTCATCTTTGTTTCTAATTATTAGGTAGAGCTACTACATCTCCCAGTCTTAATGAAGTGGCCTTACATAGCTGATGTCCTGTGAGGCCCTATCTCTAGTCAACTGAGCTGAGTGCTCTGTGGTGTCTCTTGTGTGTGCCCTCTTGTAGATGAGCCTTGATTGCTGTTGGCACAAATGGGAGGGGTTACCCCTCAGGCTGATTGGCCAAGAGGACTGGTTGTGACTACAGTGGAGGAGCTGCTGTATAAGGCTGACTCCACACAGCAGGATTTGCTTCAGCAGGGCCCTGGTGCCTGTCTAGTCTGCTCTTCGGGTGTATCATTTGTGGAGGTGATTGCTTGCTGCTATGGTGTGATCTGAAGCTGGCCACCCAGTGTGTTGGTTTTGGGACTTCTTGGGAGGGACTCTGGTGCAGGCCAAGGTAGGTCACTATCTATGCCCTGCTGGGGCCACTTGGTATGAGCTACAAAGTGATCTGCAGATGGTTGCCTCTGGTGCTGGGCTTGGAAGCATCTGGGAGAGGCTAAGCTGTGAACTGAGGCTGGCTACCGCTAGTGCTGGAATTGGGGCTTTAGCAAGAGGTTCGGGGCATGCTGAGGCCATATGCTGCTTGTTTGGGGTTTGTAAACCTTTGAGAGATTTTAGGAATGCCTGAGGCATGAGCCAAGACAGGCTGATTATATGTAAAAGCCACTGGAAGTGGCTTGGGTGGGCCTGCAAGTTGGGTGGGGCATGGTCTCAGGGAATCATAGAGGGGTGGGGACGGGTTTATAGAAACTGACACTTGGTTGGTACCCAACTGTGCCTGAGAGCTGGGTGCAAGGGGGAGCTCAACAAAAGAACAATGGCTTCTGCCACCACTTCTGTTTGAGAGAGGACTGCCCTCCAGCCCTGGCCCTGAAGCTGGACTACATACGTTCCTGGTGCTTTTCAAGCTGCTGCCCCAGCACTGGAGCTCAGAGAGAGTAAGTCCCTGTGCGGGCCCTTTAAGAGGAAAGACCTGTCTAAAAACCCTCTGTCTCACCTGGATGGAATTCCCACTGATTTTCACAGTCAGATGATATGTAGGACTTCTCTTCCTGGCACTGTGCTCCAGGCTGGGACACCTGGTATGCGGCTGGGTCCCCTCACTCCTCAGAGTGCACCTCCACAGCTGAGATATCCCTCCTAATTTTTAACCACTACACATAAGTGTGGGACCAATCCAATTCAGCGTCTCTGTTCCTCCTACCAATCTCCACATGACTTCTGTATATCCTTAGTTACAGGATTTCTGTTTGACCAGACTTCAGGAAGTTCTCAGTGATGGTTGTTCTGTAGTTTGGTTGTAATTTCAATAAGGTCCTGGGAGGAAGTGAGTGTGGTGTTTACCTAATATGCCATCTTGACTGGAATTCGAGCTCTGAGCACTTAATATGTATTAATGAGTATTATTCCCATAAAATCCAACATGTAGTGTATTGCCACCCTTCAAGGCCAGGCAGGTTCATGATGTTTGTGCAGACAGAAAAATATTTACGGAGCCGTTGGGATGTCTGGCGTGCTTTTATTCATGGGTGGGCAAGCCATGCACACCGCAAGCTGCATGTCTATCTGCATGTCTCATGTCATGGTCCCTGCTCCCCAGCATGGCACCCACCGTGGCACCTGTCCCCTTGAGTGTCTCTCCTCATCATCACCTCCAGCAGGGAGTCCCTACCTGTTGAAGTACTAGAGGGGAACAAAGCTGGAAAACTGCCAAACCCTTACATAACATACTACTTCTGCATATGCGAGTTCACTTCATGTTATGGGAACAGTTTATCAGACCCAGTCTCAAGGTTATGAGAACACTGGTTATCAGGTCCCTCCAAGGCTATGGGAACACTGCTCCCCTTAGTTACCCAGACACCTGGGTGAGGAAGCCAGACTGCCTCCACTTGCCCTACATGTAGGCACTACTATTCATCCTACTTTATAGATGAAGGAGCTGAAACAAAAAGAAAAAAGGAAGAAAATGAAAAAAAAGAGAAGAAAGGAAAAAGTTTAGGTAACTTCATCAAGATTACACAGACTTTAAGTGAACTAGCTGAGACTTAAATACCAACATTCTGTCTCCAGAATTTATAATACATAAATTATTTTAGGTATAAATGGATTAAGTACTCCAATTAAAAGGCAGAAGTTATTAAATTGTATTAAAAATCAAGATTCAATTAAATGCTATTTACAAGTGATAGGCTTTGCATTTAAATACACATTTAGGTTAGTAGTAAAGGGATAGGAAAAAATATACCATGCAAACACTAATATTAAGAAAGCTGGAGAAGAGAGATTAATATCAGACAAAATAGACTTTAAGACAAGGACTACGAATAGAAATAAAAAAGGACATTTGAAAAATAAAAGGGTCAGCTCTTCAAAAAGACATAATTATTATCAATGCGTGTTGCACCCAGTAACAAAGTTTCTAATACAGTAAGCAAACTGCGGAACCAAAGGGAGACATTGAAAAATCTGCAATCATGCTTAAAGAGTTTACTCTCCTTTTCCTAGTAATTGATAGAACAAGGAAGCAAGAAAATCAGTAAAGACAAAAAAGATTTCAACAATACTATTAAGCAACTTGATCACATTGACATTGATAAAACATTGCCTAATAAACACAGGGTACATGTTCCTTTAATGTGGAAATCATCATCATAAAGAAAATATTGTGCAGGTTCATTTTTTATAACAATGAAACACTGAAACAAATAAAACTGGAAAATTCAAAAATTGTAGCATTTTTATAAAAGAATAATCACACAGCAGCTAAATAATCAGAGCCAATTTCATCCACATCAATTAATATTGATAAATCTCAAAAATCTAATGAGTAAGAGAAGCAAGTTACAGAGTGAAAAGCAAAGCACCAATTTATAGAAAGCCCTTAGGCACCCTCCCTCTGGGGAGACCGCCCGCACATCTCCCTTTCTCCCCTTCTTCTCCCCAGGCACATCACCTTGCCTTTCCCTCTCCTAAACTCCAAGGGACCTTCTTTTGCTTCTGTAAATTGCTACCTGAGCTTATGCAGCCGAGCTGGCTCAATTCTACTACATCTGTGACTTTCTAAATAAACTTTCCTTACAAATTGGAAAGAAAATAAAAGTATTCAAACATACAAAACAATGTTGTATATAAATTATGGATACTAAATACTTAATAAAATGCATTAGATGTATGGGGATGATGTATTGCCAGTTCAGGACAGCGGTTACCCCAAAGGAAAGGGGAAGAGAAAGTATATCAGGCTTTCAAATGTATTTGTAGTATTTTTTAAGAACAAAGAAACTGATGAAAAAATGACTTTTGCTAATAGTTAATATGCTGAAAAACTAGAAATTCTCTCAGTGATTAACAGTAAGCAAATCAAATATTCTACCTACACCCAGGTTGCTGAAAACTTCTGGGGCAAACCACACCAGGAAACCACCCACAATTGATTTTCATTTTCTGTTGCAATCTTAGCCTTCCGGTCTCACAGGACAAGATGGCCCTCTTGCTATGCAATCCCTTTATCACTGCATTTAATGCCTATCTCCTACTCCCAACTCCAGGGTCCCATTCCATCAGTTATTGCCTCCCTCCAATGGTTGTTCAATCTCTTGTTCTCTATAGCCTGCCAACAAGTCCAAATATTTATCACTTTAAGAAACAAACAAACAAACAAACAAACAACTAGAACAGGAACAGAATCATAGAAATGGAGATACCATGGAAGGTTACCAGCAGGGAGGGGGAGGGGGAAAATGGGGAAAAGGTGCAGGGGACAAGAATCATAAATGGTAGGTACAAAATAGATGGGGTGGGGGCTGTGTGTGTTAAGATTAGTATAGGAAATGGAGAAACCAAAGAATGAATATGCATGACCCATGGACATGAACTAAGGGCAGGGGGTGCATTATGCTGGAGGGAGTGGGGGTATTTGGAGGAGGGTGATAAAGGAGAGAAAAAAATGGGACAACTGTAATAGCATAATCAATAAAATATATGTTAAAAGAAAAGAAACAAAAACAAAAAACAAACAAAAAAAAACTGACCTTACCCTTGATACTATCATCTCTCTTTTTATCTGCAGCTAAATTTTTCAAAAGGAAATTTAATTACCTCCACCTATTTTCCTCAACTCTCTGCAATCTGGTTCCCACTCCTATTACTCACTTTAAACTGCTATGGAAAGCCCACCTATTATCTAATTTCCAAACCCAGAAGCTACTTTGCAGCCCTTACCTCATTTATCTCTCTGTAGGTTCTTTCTCTCTCTCTCTCTCTCTCTCTCTCTCTCTCTCTCTCTCTCTGAAATTGTCAACCACTAACTTCTAAGACCCACATCTTTCCCATTTGTCTTGGGCCTTTCTTCTTCAGGCTTCTTTGGCTTCCCTTCTCAATGCCCAGGCCTTCCACCTCAGTCATTATTCTGACTAACCTTATTTACCTTCTATGATCTTTTCCCACCTTTGAGCTGATGAGCTCTGAAATCTCTATCTGTAGCAGGACCATTTCCAGAACTCTACACCGACATATCCAATTGACAAATAGTCCTTTCCACCTGTACAAGCCATAAGTATCTTAAAAATGAACCCATTGCCTTTTCCATGGTGCTATGTCCTCCTGCTCCCATCCCCATTCCTTATCTTAATGCATCTTTTGCGACCCCAGTTACCTAGCAGAAACCCTTAGTTACATCTTCCTACTTCCTTTTGCTGCTATTTTTGTTGAAGCCCAGCTCATGCCTCACCCATGCTACTGCCACAGTCTTTCTGCCCACACACCTTTTAACTCTAGGCTTTCACTCAAACCATTTGTTCTCTCTCCTGCCAGATTTATTTTTCTAAAGTGCAAGTTTAAGTTCCCTTCCTTCAAATCCTTCAGTGACTTCCCTCTGTCCATGCCACACAATCCAAGCCTCAGCATGTCTAACAAAGTCCTTTATAATCTGGTTCTTGTTTACTCATTCAGGCTCATCTCTGGTCCCTCCTCTGCTACACTCCAACAGTAATTGAAGAAATTAATGTTGAAACACCTCTGAGGTACCAACTCACATCTATTGAACTATTAAAGTAGGTGAATAGCACCAACCTGAAAATTATCCCAATGTTCACAAGTGAAGAATGGATAAAGAAATTGTGGTGTACTCATTTAATGAAATAATATTCATCAATAGAAAGAATGAGCCACTGCCACACACAATAAGAATATGGATAAATTTCATAGATATAATGATGAGCAAAAGAAGACAGACACACAAGAGTAAATCTGTAAGATTCTATTTATACAGAGTTCAAGATCAGACAAAACTAATCTATAGTGATGGAAACCAGAATACTGGTTACTTCTGGGTGAGGTGGTGACTATGAGGGGCACCGAGAAACTTCTGGGGGGCTAAACGTGTTCTGAATCTTCATTGGAGCATGATGATTACAAGAAGTCTGTCTACATAGCTCTTTATATCTATTTGTAAATATTAATCAAGATACATAGTTAATATTTGCATACTCTGCTCTCTATGTAGTACACCTCAATTTAACAATTGCTAAATGTATAGAAAGTTTGCTAAGCAGATATGGGAAGATAGGTATGCTGCTGGCTGCATTGTAAATTGATAAAAATGTTTTGTAAAGCAGTCAGACAATATGTAATGAGAATTAACATGTGGCATCCTTTACTCACTGATTTCACTTTTGATAAGAAAATTTCCTAGGAGAATAACAGGGGGAAAAAATTAGAAACCACCTGTACAAAGATGTTTAGAATAATATTATTAATAACTTCCAGTCCAGATGGTAGCCTAGGTAAATACAGCTTGCCTCCTCACACAACCACATCAAAATTACACCTAAATTATAGAACAACCATCATGCAGAACTGTCAGATATCAAGATGAATGGAAGTCTGACAACTATGTTATTAAAGAAACCACATCCATCCAGACCACTAGGAGGCACAGATATGCAAAACAGGCTGGTATCACATTCATGTGTGGTGGATAAAAATTTGAGAGGGATATCTCAAAAGCAAGGAGTACCAGCTCCATAACAGACCCCTCAGCCCAGGGTTCCAGTGCCAGGAAGATAAGTCCTCATAACTTCTGGCTACAAAAACCAGCAGGGACTGAGTCAGTGGAAGAAACTTCTGGAGTCCCAAGTAGTTCCTTTTCAAGAACTCACACATGGACTTACTCAGACTCACTCCCTCTGAATTCCACTACCAGGGTAGCAGATTGAAAGGCACCAGTGGTATACAGGGAGGAACTGAAGTGTCTGGCATGAAGGTGAGAGCTGGGGGACAGCTTTCTCCCTGACAGAATGCATTCAGAGGCCATGCCCATTTTCTGAACCCTCTTCCCACAGAGCCACAGAGCCACAGAGCAGGCAGGCAGGTGCCATATCTGATACTCCATCAACCTGGCTAGTACCATTTGCCCTGCCCTGGAAATTCCCTAAGACTCCATCCCACCCAACTTAGAGGCCCACTCAAGCTGTTAACAGTGATTTTTGCATGTGAATGGCTGGTCTTGGCTCATGCTTCACAACTTCCTAAATCCTCTCAAATTAGCAAAAGCTGGCCTCAATGAGCCTCCTACCCAAATTCCTCTTGCTAAAGGTCCCCAGGCCCAGCACTAGCCATAGCCAGCCTACATTCACAGTTTGGCTTCACCTGGGAATCTAGAAGCCCAACACAAGTAGCAGCCATCTCAGATTGCTTTATAGCTCAGGCAGAGTGGCTCCAGACAGAACACAGACAGAACCTTGGCCAGCACCACCTGGGAAACCCCAGAGCCCATGCACCCAGTGGGCAGCTACAGGCCACGTTGGAGCATCACCACCATGCCTCTGTATAGCTGATCCTCCATGCAGGGTGGAGGCTGGTGGTCACAGCCAGTTCTTGCAGCTGGCTATCCTGGCTAAATCCCTCCCATTGATCTGCCAACAGCAATCAAAGATCAACTACAAGAGGAGGGTGTCCTCAGCCCACATGAAGGGCATACCTCAAGTACCCAACTTGGGTGATAGAAGAGGCTGTGCCACTGGGCTCTACAGAACACCTACTACATTAGGCCATGATACCAAGACAGGGAGCCATAGCAGCTCAACCTAATACATAGAAACAAACACAGGGAGGCCACCATAATGAGGAGACAAAAATCATGATCTAAATGAAAGAACAGATGACAACTCCAGGAAAAGAACTAAACAAATGGGGATAAGCAATCTATCAGATGCAGAGTTCAAAACACTAGTTATAAAGATGCTTAAGGAACTTAGTGAGAATCTCAAGAATCTCACTAAGAGAAAAAAGATCTAGTCAGAAACAAATGATACACTGATTGAAATAAAGGGCAATTTACAGAGAAACAATGCTAGAGTAGATGCAGCCAAAAATCAAATCAATGATTTGGAACATAAGGAAGCAAAAAACAACCAATCAGAATAAAAAGAAAAAAGCATTTAAAAAAAAAAAAACGAGAATAGTATAAGCAGCCCCTGGGACAACTTCAAGTGTTCTAACATTAGTATCATAGGTATGCCAGCAGGAAAAAAGAAAAATCAAGAAATTGGAAATCTATTTTAAAAAATAATGAAAGAAAACCTCCTTAATTTGGTGAAGGAAATAGGCATGCAAGTCCAGTCCCAAACCAGATGGATGCAAAGAGGTCCACTCCAAGATATGCCATAATTAAAATGCCAAAGCTTAAAGATAAAGAGAATCGTAAAAGCTGCAAGAGACAGAAGTTAGTACCTACAGGGGAGTTCCCATAAGACGGTCAGCTGATTTCTCAAAAGAAATTTTGCAGGTTAGAAGGAATTGGCAAGAAATATTCAAATTCATGAAAAGCAGGGACCTACAGCCAAGATTGCTCTACCCAGCAAAGATATCACTTAGAATCAAAGGGCAAATAAAGAGCTTCCCATACAAGGTAAAACTAAAGGAGTATATAATCACCAAACTATTATTATATGGTATGTTAAAGGGACTTATTTAAGAAAATGATAATCAAAATTATGAATAAAATGGCAATAAATACATATCTATCAACAAATTAATCTAAAAAACAAAGTGAGCAAACAAGAACAGAGGCAGAATCATGGCTAAAGAGTGGGTTTTGATGGTTGCCAGATGGGAAGGGGTGTGAGAGAATGGGTGAAGAGGTGAGAGGATTAAGAAGTACAAATAGGTGCTTACAGAATAGCCATGGGGTTGTAAAGTACAGTATAGGAAATTAAGTAGTCAAAGAACTTATATGCATGATCCATGGACATGAACAACAGTGTGGGGACTGCCTGAGGAAGTGGGGGGTGCTGGGTGGAGGGGGGCAAAGGGGAAAAATTGGCACAATTGTAACAGCATTACCAACAAAATATAATAAGTAAAAGGGCTTATAAAAATAATAATATTATCACCCTAACTAGGTATCTCAGTTGGTTAGGGCATTGTCCCTATATGCCAAGTTTGCAGGTTTGATCCCCAGTCAAGGCACACACAGAAATCAACCAATGAATGTATATATAAATATTAATAAAACAACAAATCAATGTTTTTCTCTCTTTCTCAAATCAATAAAAAAATTAAGGAATAATATTATCCATAAGATGGAAAATTGTATACAAACCAAATGTTTAATTATTGGGAAAAGTGTAGGTAAACTATGGTAAAGTAATAAATATAACTGCATATAGTCATTTTAAATTGTTATCTCACTACTTGTCAAAATACATCAAAATTATATCCAATATAATGACGATTCCAAGTTGCAAATATCATGTACCTAATTATATCAGTTAAGTATTATTGCATAAAAACTACCTAAAACTTAGTGTCTTAAAACAACCATAATTTTATTTGCTTGCAATTCTGTGGGTTGGCAATTTGGGCTGGGTTCAGCTGCATGGTATGTTAGCTGGCCTGGCCTGGGATTACTCATATGACTGTAATCTTCTGGCAGCTTAACTGGGGCTGGACGGTCTCAGATGCCTTCGTTCACAAGTCTGGATTTTGCTACTGGCTGTAGGATGGTTCTTTATCTCCATACATGGCCTCTCATAGGAGGGAGGACAGGTCAAACTTCTTTGCATTTTGGTGGTAGCATTAAGAGGGTAAGAGAAGATACTACGATCTTTTGGTCAAAGTCAGTCATAGGCCAGCTGAGATTCAACAGAAGCAGCAATAGGCTCCATATTTTGATGAGGAGGATATCTAGGTCACATTGCAAAGAGATGGGTGGTCATTAAACAAGTTACACAGCAGTGATTCACAGCCAGTCCCACGAGGCACATTAAATCATATGTATGTATACTATGGAACTTGAACAAATATCCAAAAGCTTTATCAAATTGTTTCATATGTATTTTTTCTGTAAAATTGTTATTAAAATTTAAAAAATAGAACAGCAATTTACATTCCAAACTACATTCATTTGACTGCATCAAAGGGGAACACAGAAGATTATTTTGTGTACAAGGAGTGCTCATAAAAGGTACCAGACAAATAACTTCAGTATCTTAGATTCTAATATTAAAGTAGAGAGGGCAGGGACTGGATCGACATTCCTGGTAACTGTAAAGTTTTTCTGAAAGATTTCCCACAGTTTGTTATAGAAGAAAATGCTACATACTTTTGCTTATGAGCAAAGGTTTTTATTTAATCCAGAACTTTTTTAAGTATATTTTATTGATTATGCTATTACTGTTGTCCCATTTTTTTCTTCTCCCCTTTCTCCCCCTCTGTCTTGCACCCTCCTCCTACCAGCATTCCCCCACTTAGTTAATGTCCATGGGTTGTACATATAAGTTCTTTGGCTTCTCCATTTCCTAAACTATTCTTAAACCTCCCCCTGTCTATTTTGTGCCTACCAATTATGCTTCTTCTTCCCTGCACCTTTTCCCCCTATTTTCCCCTCTTCTTCTCCCCACTGATAACCCTCCATGTGATCTCCATTTCTGTGATTCTGTTCCTGTTCTACTTTATTTTTTGTTGTTGTTGTTTTTTAGGTTCAGTTGTTGATAGTTGTGAGTTTGTTGTCATTTTACTGTTCACGGTTTTAATCTTCTTTTTCTTAGATCAGTCCCTTTAACATTTCATATAACAAGGGCTTGTTGGTGATGAACTCCTTTAACTTGGCCTTACCTGGGAAGCACTTTATCTGCCCTTCTGTTCTAAATGAAAGCTTTGCTGGATAGACTCATCTAGGTTATAGGTCCTTGCTTTTCACGACTTTAAGTACTTCTTTCCACCTCCTTCTTGCCTGTAAGGTTTCTCTTGAGAAATCAGCAGATAGTCTTATGGGAACTCCTTTGTAGGTAACTGTCTCCTTTTCTCTTGTTGCTTTTAAGATTCTCTTCTTATCTTTAATCTTGGGTAACTTAATTATGATGTGTCTTGGTGTGTTTCTCCTTGGATCCAATCTAGACCTTCTTAGTAGCATTGTCTGCACTACTAAAACAGGCCTTGCCATTATCTTAGACTTCATCCACTCAATGAACGTGTCCTAACATTCTTATTTCTAAACACTTTTTACTTCACATCATGTTCATCTGACACTCATTATTGTATTTATTTTACCATTTTGTTCTGATCTAGGATTTCTCCTAGATATACGGATATACAGCTCCTAAGACTTAGTGTGACTAAAACTGAGTTCCTATCTCCCACAAGCTACTGCACTTCTTGCCTCTCTTTGTTAATGGCACCCTTATCATGCTCATCCAGGCTCATAACTCTGGAGTCACCTTTATTTCTTCCCTCTCACTCTCCTGCTGACATGAGGTTGGCTTCCTCAGCCTGCTGGCTTGAGCTCTGAAAAGTCTCTTCTGGCTGCTTCCATTCTAATCTTCAAGTACCCTTGTCAACTCTTGCTTGATATAGCTGCCTATCGTCTCTTCATGATTCTTTTCTATGACTCATACTGACATCCGTGTTAGCTTTTTAAAATAGATCCATCCAGGTAACCTGATGAGGAAATAAGTAACATTTGTCTTCTAGGTCATCACGCCCTTGTGCTTTGTGTGCTTAAATCTTGGACACCAACTCTGAGCTCTTGGAGAGACAAAGGAGAGGCAGAGGGTTGAAGTTGAGATGCATTTACATTACAGGGTAATGCTTTGTGGATCAAAATGTGATCTGCAGACCACCAGCACCAGCAGTACCAGGGAATTTACAGAAATGCAGAATTTCAAGTGCTACCCCAGACGTAATGAGTCACGATATGCGTTTTAGCAATATCCCAAAATGATTTACATGCACAGTAAATTGGGGGAAAAATTCCAAGGGACACCCCTTATATAACACTTTAACCCTGCTGGCCTCACTTCTTACTCCAGCAGTAGGTAGGAGTGATCAAGAGTGGCCAATTCACCTATTTATCTATATACTGCCTTGGCCTCTTAAGCTCCCTGTTTCTCCTACTCTTGCTTCTAGGTCAACTTCCTAAATAACTACTGCACCCAAATTCTTGTTTCAGCTTCTAAGGAAGACCTTGTTTTATTTTCAGGAAAACGCAGCCTCACATAGTAAGAATATTGAGAAGGGCCTGAGTAAGCAGGGCAGCGGTGCTCTAGAGGTGGCAGAATCATAGCTGGTGTGACGAGGGGAAAGCCCAGGGCCTGGGCAACAAGCACCAAGCTCTGGGGGAGACACAGTGGAGACTCCTGGAGCTTAGTTTAGCAAAGAAGTGTATCCGCTGGAGGTTGCCAGCCCTCAAGGCAGGGCCAGCTTTATGGGTCTGAGATCTCTGCAGTCACACACAGCCCCAGATGCAGAAGGACCCCACACTAGGTTTAATGCTCTGCTGTCACTATCTTGAATTTCTTAATTTTTGAACAATGGCTCTGCAGTTTCATTTTGCACTGTGTCCTGCAAATTATTTAGCTGGTTCTGTTCCAGGGTAAAAAGAAACAGCAAAGCTGAGGCTGATTGATTTGTCTTTAGGTCACCAATAAGTTCCCAGAACTTTGATATGATCTGGAGTTGGGAGGGTGGGGAGAATTCCTCCCCAATACCACCATTTCCAACAAAACTGGGTCTTTGCCAATTGTGGTAAGTGGGGAATGAAGCAAATTTGATATCCTTTTCAAAAACAAAAGGATGTAACATTTCTTGCACTTCATGTGTTACAGAGAAAATTCTTAACCCTTCCATGAAAATTTTAATTTTCTAGAGGTGATTGTGTAGTGGTTCTTGCCCTGGCTGGGTGGCTCATTTAGTTGGAGCATTGTCCCATGTGCCAGGGGGTTGTGGGCTCCATCCCCGGTGAGGGCACATACCTAGGTTGCAGTTTGATCCCCGGTTGGGGCACAGTACTGGAGGCAACTGATTGATGTTCTCTCCTTCTCTCTCTCCCCGCCCCCACTCCCTCCTTCCTCTGTCTCTAAAAATCAATAAATACATCCTTGGGTGAGGATTTAAAAATAAATAAAATAAAGTAAAATAAAATTCTATAGTGGTTCTCCATTTCCTAGAAACTAAAGTACAAACGCTGTAGTAAAGCATTCAGGGTTTTGCACAACCTAACACCACCCTTCCACTCTGTCCTTTAAATTCTCCCTTGGACATTAAGCTCTAGTCCCAGTAGCAAGTCTTCCCTACACCCTTGACTGCCATCCACCCAGATTCCCTACCCAACTCCAAATAGTCAACCGCTGAGATTAGTGTCTTGTAAGAATACAGAAAATTTAAACATTTATACATTTATACAATGCTAAAAATTTAAACATTTATGTACTTAATTTTCCTTTCTTATATAAGAGATAGCATGCTGTATTTACCATTCTATCCACTCTTTTATTTATGCTGCTGCCCTTGGCCTGGGATGTTTTTCCATACTATCTTCATCGGTAAGTCAAGCCATCTTCAACACCCATTGCAAACACCTCTCCTTGAAGCATTCCCAAATCCCACTAGTTTCAATTAAAGATTAAGTTCCTGGAAGATTAAACAGGAACTTTATAATTAAACTGCATTTAGCTGTTTAATATCTCAAAGTATCTTGGTTGTTATTCTGCATAACAAAAACCAGAATCTATATATTAAAGAAAACCATATGAAATTGCTATTACTTGACAGTTTTGATTTAAAAATGGCATTTCATATGGGTAATCTAATGGATTTAAATTTAAGTAGGACTTTTCCTTCACCTCTTTAGTTTCCTATAAGATTCTTCTCCTACCAATAAGCATAGCATTTAGTGACCTATATTCTTTTATTCCAATACTTCCCCTTAATAATATTAACCTTATAGGAATCTAAGGTTTCCTAGGTTTATAACTACCTTTTATTTCCATATTACATGTGGCCCTTACTGAAGAGTAATGACCCTTCTTTTACTATCTCCACCATCCTTTTCACTAGTGCAACCTGTACTCACTCTTATCAACTTTACAACCCACTGTTTTGCTGAGCAAAGCACGAAGTCACTCAGACATTGCAGGCTGGTATTGCCTTCACCTATGTTTCTCCTGCTCTGCTTGCTAGTTCTAGATGAGGATGTAACAACAGCAGTTGATGCATTAAACAGATCATGCTCTCTATTAATTAATCACCTCATAACTAATTCACACTGAGAACATTTGTGCTGAAGTCCTGCTCTTGGACATGGACTCTCAACACCCAGCAGGGAGCATGCCCTCCAACAGTTTTGGGCTCATAGAGAAAAAAATCAGTGACCAAAAGGGAAGAAACAAATATCGGTCCAATTAGAAAATGTTTGGACAAGAATTCTGATTGTCTTGCCTGGCATTATATGCCCATCCCTGGGCCAGTCACTGTGGCCAGAGGGATAGAATATTATTGCCCACTGTTATAACCAAGGACCAGGTTACTAACAGAAGATGCTGCTGAGGGTAAGGCATTCTAAATAGACAACAACACATCACTACTCCATGTTGAATTTGAAACAGATTCTCCTACCTGTACCTTCAGTACTGGGTTTTGTTTTACCTCTTGTGTTACAAAAATACTTGTCACATACTTGCTATATAAAACAAATTTAATCTCTTTTCCACAAGAAACTCTTCAAATATGTTAACAGTGCATATGCCCTCCCTGTGTCTTCCCTTCTCTAGCCAGTGACCTCACTGCTGGTTTCCTCCTGGGTATTTGGCCATTCCTTCTTTTCCACTTTCTCTGGCCCTTCTTCCCTGGTCCTTTCCCTACCCCAAGACTTTAGCCTCTTCTGGATTTTTTTCTTAGCCCTTCTCCTCTTCACTACGTACTTTCTCCCTGAGTCAATTAGACATAACCACTAGCACACCATCCCAGCATTTTGGACTCTTAATACTTCATGTATTTTTTTCAAATGTAAGCAAAAGTTTATTTAGAAAATCACAGAGGTAGAAGAAATGAGCCATGGAAGAAGTGAGTCCACTGGGCTGCATGGGCTCAGAAAATAAGTTACAGAGGCAAAAGGAGGGCCGTTGGAGCTCAGAAAAAAAGGAAGCAAAGAGACATGCCTAAAGGAAGAAGGTGTGGGTGGTTCAAGAGAGAGAGTCACCTCATGCTTTTTCTGCCAGGGTTTACCTTGTCACAGTTACATAAAATCTTGCAACACCCTTGCCCCTTAACAATTTTATAAATTGTTTCATCATTCATAAAAGTTAGGATTGCATTTATCACATAAAAGATAAATGGTGTCTTAGTCTGTTTGGGCTGCTAAAACAAAAATATCATTGTCTGGGTGGCTTAAATGACAAACATTTCTCACAGTTCTGGAGGCTTGGAAGTCCAAGATTAAGGTGCAGGCAGATTTGTTGTCTGGGAGATTCCTGGTTCATAGATGGCAGTCATGGCAGAAAGGGTACTAATCTCATTCATGAGGGCTCCATCTTCATGACCTAATCACCTCTCAAAGGCCCAACCTCCAAATACGATCACACTGGGGATTAGGTTCAACATATGAACTTTGGGGGACACAAATATTCACTCCATAGCAGCTGACTGCTGTGGTTGAAAAAGTAAGTGGTTTCTATACTTCATGTCAGGAGGAGGTGGTCAGTGCAGTGCTAGTGTAGAAGTCCCCTTGCACCATCCATGACCATGGTCCTACTATAACAGATGCCCGATTATTCTCTGCACTTCGTTAAATGTACAATCATACCTCAGTATTTGTTGACTTCAGAACACATCAAACTCTGTACTTGTTGCATTTTGACAAAAAAAAAAAATGTTTCAGCACTCAGCACCTGCTTGGGACTCAGCATCACACTTGCTAAAAATTGTATGAGTCATGACGCAGCCCCATAAAAGAAAATACTTCGTCACTCATCATTTTCTCAGTATTCATCAGTTTCAGCACTCATCATGAGTTCCAGAATGAATTAACGATGAGTACTGAGGTACCACTGTATTTTGTAAACTATGAAGTGCTGTGTAACCATGAATTGCTAACAACTAATCCTTAGATTTTTCTATCCGGACTTCCTGACATCCCCTCTCTTCCACCGGCTTCTGAGCCTGCAAGTCCCTTCCTGGCTCTTTTGCCCTCCAGCCTTGGAATGACCCCCTGAAGCCCCTTTGTTCTTCTGTAAAACATATATTGATTAAAGCAATTTTACAAGATAAGTAAAAATACACTATTGATTGCTTCATCTTTCCTTTAGTAGGCTTTTCCTTTCTTCTTCTATTTTTATCCATTGTTTTATGTTTCAGACTCCCAACTCTGGAGAAATCCATCTGCCTAGCCCTGATTATCTTTCTTTTTTTTTTTTAATTAAATTTTATTTTAATTGTTGTTCTTATACAGTCTTCTGTTTTCTACTCCCATCCCGTCCCTCCGCCCCAGCCCTCCCCAGCTCCCTTCCATTTCCTCCCCCCCCCAGCTTTTGTCCATATGTCTTTCATGCTTGTTGCTCTAATCCCTTCCCCTTTTCCCTGGATATTCCTATCCCTCTCCTCTCTTGTTCTCAATTTCAGTGTCTTTGGTTATATTATGCTTGTTTGTTTGTTTTTTTGATTAGGTTCCTGTTAAAGGTGAGATCATATGGTATTTGTCTCTCACCTCCTGGCTTATTTCGCTTAGCATAATGCTCTCCAGTTCCATC
>PVKU01010392.1:0-54482 GCA_004027475.1 Anoura caudifer | reverse complement strand
ATAAAAAGAGAACCAACTGTATGGGAAAACATATTTGCTAATGATACCTCAGACAAGGGTTTAATCTCCAAAATATATAAAGAACTTACATGACTCCACTCTAAGAAGATGAGGAGCCCAATTAAAAAATGGGCAAAAGACTTGGACACTTCTCCAAGGAGGACATACACAGGATCCAGAGACACATGAAAAGATGCTCCATATTGCTAGCTATCAGAGAGATGCAAATTAAAACCACAATGAGATACCACTTCACACCAGTCAGAATGGCCATCATAAACAAAGCAACAAACAACAAGTGTTGGAGAGGTTGTGGAGAAAAGGGGACCCTAGTGCACTGTTGGTGGGATTGCAGACTGGTACAACCACTATGGAAAGCAGTATGGAAATTTCTAAGAAAACTAAAAATGGATCTACCTTTGGACCCAGCAATTCCGCTGCTAGGATTATATCCTAGGAACCCTGAAACACCAATCCAAAAGAACCTATGCACCCCAATGTTCATAACACAATTTACAATATTCAAGTGTTGGAAGCAACCTAGGTGCCCATCAGTAAATGAATGGATCAAGAAACTATGGTACATTTACACAATGGAATTCTATGCAGCAGAAAGAAGGAGCTCCTACCCTTTGTGACAGCATGGATGGAACTGGAGAGCATTATGCTAAGTGAAATAAGCCAGGAGGTGAAAGACAAATACCATATGATCTCACCTTTAACAGGAACCCAATCAACAGAACAAACAAACAAGTCTAATATAACCAAAGACACTAAAATTGAGAACAAGAGAGGAGAGGGGTAGGAATTTCAAGGGAAAGGGGAAGGATTTAGAGCAACAAGTATAAAAGACACATGGACAAAAGCTAGGGAGGGTGGAAATGGGAGGGAGCTCTCGAGGGCTGGGGCAGTGGGCTGGGATGGGAGTAGAAGATGGAAAATTGTACAAGAACAACAATTAAAATAAAAAAATAAAATAAAATAAAAATTAAAAAAACAGGAAAATAATAAAAATAAAAATTGTGAATGCATCACATCTAATATGGATAGCTCCTACTTTGTGAATCTTTAATTTCAGATATGTGCACATATATGTACCTATGTAGGCTTACTTGTGCGTGTAGTTGTACACATATTTTGGGTTTTGATGTAAAATATATATCTTATTATGAATTAGTCATAAAAGTTTGAAAAATACTGCCCCTGAAGTAAGTCTTATTATTATATTTATTTTGCAGCTGATGGAACAGAGACACAGAAAATATTAAGTTACTTGCCCAAAGTCACCTAAGACTGAAGGGCTGGGATTCAAATGATAAAAAACACACTTCATCATTCACACAATAACAGATTGCTGGTGGTGGAGGGCAGAGTCTAAGGGAAGCAACTAAATGCACAAGCTAGTTTAACAGGTGTTGTATTCTAAGATAACAAGCATTTGAGATGGGTTTTTCCCTTGTCCACTTTGGAAATGTTAATGAGCAAATGATTAAAAGTCCTTCCAGTGGGAGGAAAATAAAGGAAAACAAGAGACAGGCATAATTCACAAACTGAATGGTTTCCTGCTGCAGCAAACCGAGTATCTTTTTCCCTTTTTGGTCTTTCCATTGCAATTGCTATTTATCACAGTGTATGTTTTCTCCAACACATTTTACATATTTTTCAGTTTTTTGTAATTGTTGATCTACAGTTGTCTCCATTCCCCCCACCTCTTTCCCCAACCCCAGCCATCCCCACCTTCCACCCTTGATCCCACCCCCATTTGGTTTTGTCCATGTGTCATTTATAGATGTTCCTGAAAACCCTCCCCCTTCCCCTCTCATTATCCCTCCTACCTCCCCTCTGGTTACTTGTAGGGAACCGCTTCTTGAGATGTGGAAATGTAGCTCAGCACCCATGTGGAAAACCAGTGGGGTGGTGAGTGGGCACATAAGACCACGCCCTTGTAGAGGTTCTCCCATGGCAAATCAGGCCTGCATTGTACCTAGGCTGCTTTGTGACTTGCTCTTGTTAAAACTCCCTAACCCTGAGTTCAGGCAGTGAGTGCTTGCTGAATATCTTTAAAGTCACTTCCTGAAGCCTGTGCTAATCTTCCCAAGGATTGAAGTGTAACCAGACCTGTTACTCTTATCGTTCCCTTGCATTTGCAACATTTTTGCCTTGTTAATCTGTAGGAAGTAATCAGTAACATCCCTTCTGTTGTTATCTATAAAAAGTAATTACCTAAAGCAAACCTAAGTATAATGAATGAAAACCTTCTTTGATGTATGCTATTAGAAAGCCAATAAAAGCCTGTCAAGGCAAGGGTCGGCATGCTCTCCTCTTGAGAGAGTGGCCAGGACACTACGGGGTGCTCTCCCCTTGAGAGAGTAACTGTGCTGTCCTTTTTCCTCCACAGGACTCAGTAGTCCATGTGAATTTATCTCGTCTCATCCATAACACCACAGACACTGTGGGCCGGTGTCCATGTCAGTTACTGTCTGTTTGTTCTTAACTTCATGTCTGTGGTTATATTTTGCTTGCTTGTTTGTTTTATTGATTAGGTTTCACTTAAAGGTGAGACCATATGGAATGTCTTTCACTGCCTGGCTTATTTCACTTAGCATAATGCTCTCCAGATCCATCCATGCTGTCACAAAGGGTAAAGGTTCCTTCTTTCTGTCTGCTGTGTAGTATTCCATCGTGCACATGTACCATTTTTTTGATCCATTCATTTATTGGTGGGCACTTAGGTTGCTTCCAGCACTTGGCTATCGTAAATTGTGCTGCTTTGAATATTGGGGTGCATAGGTTCTCTTGGATTGGTGTTTAAGGATTCTTAGGACATAATCCCAGCAGTAGGACTGCTGTGTCAAAAGGCAGCTCCATTTTTAGTTTTCTGAGGAAATTCCATACTGTTTTCCATAGTGGCTGCACCAGTCTGCATTCCCACCAACAGTGCACTAAGGTTCCTTTTTCTCCACATTCTCTCCAACATTTGTTTGTTGATTTGTTTCTGATAGCCATTCTGACCAGTGAGAAGTGGTACCTCACTGTGGTTTTAATTTGCATCTCTCTGATGGCTAATGATACTGAGGATTTTTTCATATGTCTATGGGTCATCCTATGTCCTCCTTGGAGAAGTATTAATTCAGGTCCTTTTCCCATTTTTTAATTGGGTTGTTGAGTGGAGTCATGTGAGTTCTTTATATACTTTGGAGATTAAAACCTTGTCTGAGGTATTATTGGCAAATGTTTTCCCATTCAGTTGGTTCTCTTTTAATTTTAATGCTGTTTTCTTTAGCTGTGCAGAAGCTTTTTATTTTGATGAGATCGTATTTGTTTATTCTCCCCAACTCATTTTAGAACATCAGTTGGGCCCTGGCTGGTGTAGCTCAGTGAATTGAGCATGAGCCTGGGAACTAAAGGGTCCCCGATTCTATTCCCAGGCAGGGCACATGCCTGGTTTGCAGCCCAGGTCCCCAGTTGCAGGCATGGGAGAGGCAACCACACATTGGTATCTCTCTCTGTCTCTTTCTCCTTCCTTTTCCCTCTTGCTAAAAATAAATAAAATCTTAAAAAAAGCACTATTCTTTACAAAGAAAAAAAGAAAGTCAGTTGGAATTGATGTGATACTCATGAATTAAAAAGCAGACTGTGACCTATTCAAAAAGCCCCTATTAATTTAGTAACATATAAGATGCAATTTAAATGATAATATTAACTAAAAATACAAGAAACGGTGCTACACTACAAGAGAGTGTGTGTTTTTTTAAACCCCCAATGAAAAGACAAATGGCCAAGACATTTATAACTGCAGCACTTATTAAGGAGAAAATGCTGAACCCATTAATTTTATTGCTGTGGTGCTGAGTATGAAGTGAGAATGAAGTTTCTAAATGCTATCACAGGACACCCACAGTTCATACAAGATGGCAGCCAGCAGAGAGGAAACCTAAGGTGAAATCCAAGATTTTTAAAGAAGGTTACTCTCCTAACTTTCATCCCAGGGTTGCAGAACAAGTGTTTCTCTAAGTGAGACTCTTTGGAACATTTTCTCTTACAGCGAGACTTGAGAGTCATTTTGTAAGTTTGTGTTTTTAAGGCCAACCCTCCTTATGTTGTTTGCTGATCAATTTATAGACAGGTCTCCCTGGCAACCATCTTTTTCATGGGTTATGGATTGTGTATACAGAAAATAGAACTTAGAGAAATATTGTATGTAAATGTTAGTTTCAATAAGAAAAAATTAATCAAATATGAAATGAAACACATTAGGATTTAAAAATAAAGTACTCCTAAATTTAAAAGCATATATAGGAAGAAAATAAATGACCTAATAAGACTGCTATTTTTTTATAATGGTATTTTTTCCAGACTTTTTTTCCACATGTGCTTCGGATAATGAGCTTCAGAAGTCTCCACAATTAACATCTTCATAAAGAAAGCAAAATATAAGACAGGAAAGGTACTTGTTAGCACTTAACTTTACCTTGTGTTGTCGTGCTCCAGAGTCTGGGATTTACATTCAACAATCAGGGATGCTTAGAAGAGGAGGCCCAAACCATCTCCACCCTAAAGCCTCCTCCAGAGCACCTGGGGTAGTGATACCATACCATCAACCTCTTACACATGCCTTGCATGTTTTTCATACCAAGGCTTTGTTGGCAAGAAATCCAGAATAGAGAGACTCCCACATAGTCTATAACTTCTAGGGCTATGTCTTTAAGTCTCAAGCTTTTCTAACAACAAATTCTCATTATCCAACAAACTCAGTTTCCCCCATGACCACCAGGTCATGTGTGGCTCAGGGAAATTTAAAAACTGCCTGGACTATGCATGCCTATTGATTAATTATATATACATATACACATTATATATGCACATGCACCTATACACATATTATTTTGTACATGTATATATCACATATACAAACATACATATATGGTCAAAGCTATATATGCATGCAGTTTAAAAAGTCAAGGGTTCTACAAAACTTGTTCTGGAAACAAAACAGAATCTTGCTTCCTTTCATTTCTTCCCATTTTCCTCACATCAGAGTCAACCACTGTTGACTCTTTTCAGTGATCCTTTTGGTATCTCCAGATATCTAAATAACATGCTTATAAGGTTATATATTGATCTGCCATGTTTAGGCACTATTGCATTTCCCCAAGAAAAATGAGAATTTAGCAATCTGGTCACCCACTCCCTGCTGTCACCATCCACACATACACACACTATACTCACTTCCTGTCTCTAAATCTCAATGATTTTTGATAGCTCAATATTCATTTTCTTCTATGTCATGACCATGCCAAATGGCTTCCACAGTGGAACCCTGTAATATATATTCAATGATTTTTAGTGGCACTTTCTTAATTAATTTTTTTTAGAGAAAAAGGAAGGAGAGGGGAGAGAGAGAGATTGAGATTGATTTGTTGTTCCACTTATTTACGCATTCATTGGTTAATTCTTGTATGTGCACTGACTGGGGATCAAACCCATAACCTTTGGCACATTAGGGAGATGCTCTAACCAACTGAGCTACCCACCAGAGCAATTCAATGATTTTTTTTTATCCTCATCCGAGGATGTATATACTGATTTTAGAAAGAGAGAAAGGGAGAGAGAAAAACATTGATGTGAGAGAAACATCAATCAGTTACCTCCTGTATGCACCCTGGCTGGGGATCAAACCTGAAACCTAGGTATGTGCCCTGACCAGGGGTGGAACCCACAAGCTTTTGGTGTATGGGACAATGCTCCAACCAACTAAGCTGTGTGGCTAGGGCTTAGTTTTTTTTAAAAATTATTTTAAAATAACAATTGATGTACAATATTAGATTAGTTTTGGTGATTAGACATTTACGTAACTCATGAAGTGATGATCACCCTGATAAATTGGTAACAATCTGGTACCATATATAGTTATTAAAATATTATTGACTATATCCCCTATGATGCACTTTACATCCCCATGACTATTCTGTAAATCCCAATTTCTTATTCTAAATCCCTTCACTTTTTTACCATGCTTCACACCCCCCCTCCCATCTAGAAACCTGCCCCAACACACAGGTGTGCGAGCACCCAGTGGGAAGTAGCTAGACTTGGTATACCTGAGGACACTGCTGAGCAGCTTCTGACCCAGCACTAGCACCAGGTTTGAGCCTGTATCAATCTGGGGAACACCACTCACTGAGACTCCCTGAGAACCAACCTACCTCATACAACTTGAGTACTGCCAGAGGCTATTTCAATGACTAAGTCTAACAGGCAGCCAGCAGATAGAGGCAGGCAGAGGCAGATCTCGGGGTGCTTTGGGACTTTTTCTGAACTGCCTCTGGGCCCAGTGCTAGTAAAAGCTGACCTTGGTGTGCACTTTGGTCTTATACTCTCAGGCCCATCAGAAGCCACCACAAATTGTGGATTGCTTTGTAGCTCCAAACAAATGTTTTTGTAGTTCCAAGATTGCCCAGAGCCAGTCACAGGCAGCATTTGACGTTGCTCTGTACCAGAGTTCCCCCCAAGAGGCCCATAAGCAACACACCCAGTGGCCAGCTTCAGACAACATCAGTGCAGGATCAAATTAGCTTCACAAGCAGCATATCCAAAGGTAGATCTTGGCAGGCTCCAGATCCTGCCAAGGTGAATTGTATTTCATGTGGTCTGTATCTGCACAACACCTCATATACTGTAGTTGGAATTGATGCTCACAGTCAACCAGCCTGGGGGTTGCCCCATGAACAAATGCTCCTATAGCAATCAAGACTCAATTATAGCAGAAGGGCCCACAAAACCCACACAATGAACATTTCTGGAGAACCCAGCTCAGGTGATCAAGGACACTGCATCACTGGAGCCCACAGGACACCTACTACATAAGGCGACCCCACCAAAACTAGGAGTCATGTCAGATCTATCTAATACATAGACATAAACACTGGGACAGTCAAAATGTGGAGACAAAGAAACATTCCCCAAATGAAAGAACAGGAGAAATCTCCACAACAAAAGCTAAATGACATAGAAGCAAGTGACTTATCAGATACTGACTTCAAAGTAATGGTTATAAGGATGCTCAACAGCACAAAAAAGGACATAAAAACCATAAAAAAGAGTCAGTCAGAAATGAAGAACGTTGAGGCAGAGTTTATCAGGTCCAAGAATTGTCTGTGTGAAGAGAGGGCTCTGCTCTGATTGGGAGGTGTAAAGGAAAAATGATCCATCCTAGAGCCACACAACTTGTCCCACATTTTGCCCCATCCTCAGCAGGGCAGAGCCACTAGGGATCAGGCTGGTGTGGCCTCTAGAGCCAGGAGGTTGGGTAGAGCCTGGGGGGTGAGGCTAGTAGATCTGTGAGACTGAAACACCAGTTACGTTCACAGGAATGTGGCAGGAATGGCCTCCACCTTAAAGCTACACAACTCATCCACTGACATTCCCAGAGTCTGCCCAGATGTCTATGCCCTGGACAAGGCAGCTGACTCCAGAGCATGGCATAAGCTCTGCAGGGTGGAGCAAGAGGGAGTCCAGAGTGTGGGGCTATTGCTGTCCCCCAGGCTGATGTTGTATGGAGGAGCATGTTCCACCCAAGAAAGATGCTGTCTGCAAGTGCAGGAGAATGACTTAGCACAGGGATCCTGGCAGCTGTCCCTTCAGCTTTCTGACCAGAGCCACAAATCCCAGTCTCTCCTCACATGACTCTAGTCTGCAGTGCCCTCCCTCCGCTGGAGCCCAGGGTGAGTGGCTGCAAACAAAACTTTGTGCATTGGCCCTTTAAGAGGGTACCTGTGTCTCTAGTGGACTGCTCTTTCCCTGACAGACAGAAAACCTGCTGCTTTTCACAGACAAATGTTATGTGGGTGCCCCTTGCTGGCTTTGGTGCTCTGGGCTAGGGAGATTGTCTTGGGGTTAAGACCCTATGCTACTCAAGGGAAGGTCTTGCATCTGAGAAAAATATCCCTCCAGAACCTCAGATGCCACTGGTGGGAGTGGGGTTACCCATTTTCGAATCTCTGCCCTTCCAACCGGTTTCAATATGGCTTCTGTAAATCCTTAGTTATAAGACTTCTCTTCAGCTAGTCGTCAGTTGGTTATTCAGGATGACTGTTCTATAATTTAGTTGTAATTCCAGTTTGTTCCTGGGAGGAGTGAGTGTAGCTTCCACCGACTCTACTGCCATCTTGGATTCCTCCTGCCCCACTGTTTCTGATGCCAGAACAACCAGCTCTCATTCTGAATCTTCCTTCCCCTCCCTCCTGGGCAATTCCATTTGTTCTCTGCAGTGGATACTCTATTTCTCAGATCCCCTGTGTTCAATGTTGTTGATTTATTCTCTCAACTTAGTTGAGTACTTCTTTCACTAGGTTTTTGAGAAAAAAGTTATTATTCTTATTTTTGGCAATGATGTTGTATATAGATGTTGAATATAAAATTTGGGTTGGAAATCACTTTCCTTAAAAATTTAAAGATATTACTCTGTCTTCTAGCTTTTAGAAGTCTCAGAAGTCTGAAGCCATTCTGTTCTGACTCTTTGTATAGGACCTGATTTTTCTTTTAGGAACACTGTAAAATTTTTTTTGAACTAGCTTTCTGAAATTCCATGACTGTGTGCCTTGGTCATTGTGCTTGCCTTAGAAGCTACACACACATGCTGTTTAGTTCCAGAGAATTTTCTTGAATTATCAAATGGGCAATTTCTTCTCTTCCATCTTTTTGTTCCTTTTTTCTTTCAAAAACTCATTATCTAGCATAATGCTCTCCAGTTCCATCCATGCTGTCGCGAAGGGTATAAGCTCCTTCTTTCTCTCTGCTGAATAGAACTCCATTGTGTAAATGTACCATAGTTTTTTGATCCACTCATTTGCTGATGAGCACTTAGGTTGCTTCCAGCACTTAGCTATTGTAAATTGTGCTGCTATGAACACTGGGGTGCACAGGTTCTTTTAGACTGGTGTTTTGAGGCTCTTAGGGTATAATCTTAGAAGTGGAATTGCTGGGTCAAAGGCATTTCCATTTTAAGTTTTCTAAGGAAATTCCATATTTTTCTCCACAGCGGCTGCACCAGTCTGCATTCCCACTGGCAGTGCACTAGGGTCCCCTTTTCTCCACATCCTCTCCAACACTTGTTTGTTGATTTGTTTATGTTGGCCATTCTGACCAGTGTGAGGTGGTATCTTACTGTGGTTTTAATTTGCATCTCTCTCATGGCTAGTGATGCCGAGCATCTTTTCATGTGTCTCTGGCCCTCTGTATGTCCTCCTTGGAGAAGTGTCTGTTCAAGTCTTTTGCCCATTTTTTAATTTTTTTTTGTCTTCCTGGAGTGGAGTTGTGTGAGTTCTTTATATATTTTGGAGGCAGTGAGGGACAAATATCATATGATCTCACTTTTAACTGGAACATAATCAACAACAAAAAAGCAAACAAAATATAACCAGAGTCATTGAAATTAAGAACAATCTAACAATAGCCAGAGGGGAAAAAGGAAGAGAGAGTTTGGAGAAGGGTTTTCAGGAACTACTATAAAGGGCACATGGACAAAACTAAGGGGGAGGTGGAAGCAAGGGAGGGAGGTGGATTTGGAGGGGGTGGGGGGAGGGTTGGGGAGAAAATACAGACAACTGTAATTGAACAACAATAAAATAATTTAAATAAAAAACTCATTATCTAGATGTAGGTTATTTATATTTAAAAAATCTCTTCTATTTTGCATTTCTTTGTCTTTTTACTATAGTCAAGAAATTTTTGTCAATCTAATCTTCCAATCCTTTCAACAAAGTATGACATTTCTATGTGCTATCACATCTTTAACTTCCAAGGGCTCCTCTTTCTACTCCTAATTCTCACGATAGCAGGGAGAACAGTCAATACAGTGACCTAAAAATGTTAGAATAATACTAAGGAGGATAACATGCCTTGAACAAAGTAGACAGGGGTAATTGTTGAGTCAAAAAGGTCGGAAAGGTAATAAGAGGGAGGGACCTACATCATGTAGGGTCTTGACTTGAGCCCTGACTTGAAGTCATCAAAGTGGCATATACGCTTAGCTTTGTGCCTTATTTGGAATGCTCTCTTAGGCTCTCTGAACCTCAGTCTGCCCATCTGTAACATGTGCTGTTTGGTTCTTTGAGAAACATTATACCTATGATATTCTCATGGATATTTATTTTACTGCATCAATATTCTTTCCCCTAGGGAGAAAGTCACAATACTTTAATTTGCATGTAGGTAATTTATGCTTTTCTAAATGGCCATGCATATCTGATCTCCACCTTACCCAGCAGGACAGAATTTTGACCTCTGAAGAAACCACGGATTTAGAGTTAAATCATTTGTCCAAAGTCACAAGAAAAGGAATTAATGGCAGAGTCAAATGAGGGCTATAGTCTCCCAAACTGAACTTTGATGCAGAAGCCATGGGCAAGTCAACCCTTTCCTCATAACCAAGAAGAAGTTAACTTAGAAAGAAAATGCTGAGCCCACTTTCAGAGTCCCTCAAAGTAAACCTGCTGCAGGAAAGGGCCATGCTGGGAGTTAGTATACCAGAAATACACCATTATTCAACCAGTGACTAATACTTGTATGTTGTCAGCCCTTGTGCAGCTACTGGAATGGATCATAAGAAGCAGCAGCAGCCCACCTAGCAAATATGGGTTTTATAGCCACCATGAACCTGGAGGAGTGAGCATTTGTGCTGGAGCAGTTCAGTTTTACTTGCTGTTTGAGACAGATTTGTCTTACCAAGGACTAGCCTTAAACTGAGTCCTCTCTCCTTTAAAGGATCATCCTCTCTAAACTTATCTAATGGAGAATTAAGAGGCCATATTAATAGCACCTAAATCCATTGGAGAGAGATCAGAAAGTACCAGGAACATCATTATTTCCATAGTTAGAAAGTATTGTTTTAAGGGAACAGGGATCAGGTTTTTCCATTTCAGAGTTGAAATGTGCAATGATTAATTTCCTCCATCCAGTTCCTTAATGATATGAAAAGTAATCCAAATAATCAAGGAAATCAAAGTGTCATAAGTACTTTAAGATAATAATGAAAATAACACCCAATAATGGAAATAATCAGTTATATTTTACTTCTGCATATTTATCTATGTGCTGGACACTATGATGAGCACGTCAAAGCCTTATCTCATTTCATACCCAGAAAACAGGAAGTATTCTCTCCACTTTACAGATGACTTCAGGTGAGGTGCTTAAAAGCTTAACTAGATGCCCAGTCACACAGCATTCAAGAGGCAGCTGAAATTTGAACCCAGGTGTCAAAATGCAAATTCCAACCTTCTTAACTGGTATGTTATAATGTCTGTTACAGAAAGCCTTCAAGAAAAAGAAAAGAAAAGAAAGACTCCTATACCATTGACAAGTCTGAATGTCTTGTTGAGTACAGGAGAGAAGTTCATCTTTTCTCTCCTAGTCAGTAGAGTAGGAGGTCATTTATTTGGCAATTTTTTAAATGTGGTAAAATATTTGTGACATACAATTTATCATTTTAACCATTTTTAAGTGAGCAATTCAGTGACCTTAAGTACATTCATGTTATGCAACCATCACCACTCTCCATTTCCAGAACTTTTTCATTAGCCCTGACAGAAACTCTGTACCCACTAAACACCAGCTTCCCACTCCCTCCTTCCACCAGGCCCTGGTAACCTCTATTCTACTTTCTGTCCCTATAAATTTGTCTGTTCTAGGTACCTCATTTAAGTGGAATCATATCATAGTTGTCCTTTTGTGACTGGCTTATTTAGCTTAACATGTTTTCAAGGTCCATCCATATTATAGTATGTGTCAGAATCCCATTTCTTTTTATGCTGAATAATATTTCATTGTATGGATGTACCACATTTTGTTTATCCATTAATCTGCTGTTGAATATCTGGGTAGTTTCTACCTTTTGACTACAGTGAACAATGCTGCTGTGAATATTTGGTGAACCAGTATCTATTTGAGTATCTTTAGTTCTTTAGGTGAATACCTGGAAGTAGAAACACTGATTCACACAGTAGCTCTATATTCAGCTCTGACGAACTGCCAAACTGTTTTCCATAGTGGCTGCACCATTTTACAACCCCACCAGGAATGCACCCAGATTCCAGTTTTCCTCATCCTTTTAACACTTACTTTACTTGATAATAGTCATCCAAAAGGGTGTGAAGTGGTATCTCATTGTGGTTTTGATTTGTGTTTCCCTAGTGACTAATGTTGTTGAGCATCTTTTCATGTTTATTGGCCATTTATATATCTCCTTTGGAGAAATGTCTGTTCAAGTCCTTTGCCCATTTTTGAACTGGGTCAATTGTTGTTGAGTTTTAGGAATTCTTTACATATTCTGGATTCAGATATATGATTTACAAATACTTTCTCTTTGTGGGGTGTTTTTGAAGGGTTTAGAGCAACAAGTATAAAAGACACATGGACAAAAGCTGGGGGTGGTGGAAATGGGAGGGAGCTGGGGAGGGCTGGGACAGTGGGCTGGGATGAGAGTAGAAGACAGAACACTGTACAAGAATAACAATTAAAATAAAATTTAAAAAATTTTAAAAAATCACTTCCTTGTTAATGTCCTTTGATGCCCCAAAGTTTTTAATTTAATGAAATCCAATTCATTTATTTTTATTCTTTTGTTGCCTGTGCTTTCGGTATTATATGCAAGAAACCATTTCCAAATCCAATGTCATAAAGACTTCTCTGTATGTTTTATTCTAAGTTTAAACTCTTATATCTAGGTTTTTGACACATTTTGACTTAATTTTATATGTGGTATAAAGTAAGAATCCAACATCATTATTTTATTTTATTTTATTTTTTAGAGATTTTATTTATTTTTAGAGAAAAGGGAAGGGAGGAAGAGAGGGAGAGGAACATCAATGTGTGGTTGCCTCTCACATGGCCCCCACTAGGGGACCTCACCCACAACCCAGGCATGTGTCCTGACTGGGAATCGAATGGGCGACCCTTGGATTCGCAAGCAGACACTCCACCCACTGAGCTACACCAGCCAGAGCCATTATTCTGAATTTGAATATCAAATTTGCCCAGTGCCATTTGTTGAAAAGACTGGCCTTACCCCAAAGAATGGTCTTGACACCCTTATCATTTGACAATATATGCAAAGGTTTATTTCTGGGCCTTTTATTCTATTTCAGTAGTCTGTATGTCTGTTCTTATGCCAGTAACATACAATTTTGATAATCGTAGCTTTGTAATAAGCTCAGAAATCAAGAAGTGTGAGTCTTCCAAGAAGTTATTTTAATTCACATGAAATGAAAATTAAAATATGGATTAGTCTCACCTTTGTTAATGCAGAGGTGGTGGCAATCAGGCCAGTTTGAAGACCAAAGTTCCTGTTAGCATTATCCAAGCTGCAGAATTCCTCATAGGTTTATGCCTACCACACATTAGTCTTTTAGATGGAGGAAGGGTATAGGGATGGAGACCAAGGTCAATATTGGCAAGGGTGTGAGTTGGTCCAATCCTTCTTCAGGCATTTGAAAATAAGAATCATAACCCTCATAAATAGGCTACCATTTAACCCAGGAACCATATTTTCAGAGAGATTAAATAACAAGTGAGCTTAAACAAAAGTTTTCCTGTAAGGATTTTCAACCCAGAATTGTTATATATGATAAACAACAAATATTTTGAATAGTACAGATTAAATTGTAGTACAATCATATAGTGGGATATCAGGTGGCTATTAGAAATGTGTTGTTGAAGCATACTTGTACATGTGAAAAGATGCTAATAACAATTACTTAAATTAAAAAAATTATACATACTATGCAACTTCACAGTCACCAGATTTGGAGATCATAAAATATCTATACACACATGCATATATTGGAAGGTTAGACACGGTTATTAATAGTGGTTATATTAGATTTGGCTCTCCAGAGGCAGTCCTGAGATAAGGATTTGCATGCAACCAATTTATTAGGGATGTGCTTCCAGAAGAAACTGGTAAGAGATAAAGCAGGATAGAAAAGGGGAGGAAGCAAAGGAAGGATGCAATTTCAGGTCAACTCCCACAGGGGGCAACTCCAGCCTGACCCCTCAGAGAAACTCTGGGGTGTAAATTATATCTTAGGTTTGTTCTAACCCATGACAAGGAAGCTGGGCTTTCAAAACTCCCTCACCCAGCAGTCACTGGCTAAAGACCACCCTAGGGGAGGGCAGTAGGTATAAACTCCCAGGATTCTGGATAAAGCTGCTCTGGTAGCCTGAGGTCAGTCTCTCTCCCTCCAACCCCGTCACTCCCCACCCCCCAGTAACAGGTACAGGCCATTGGGCTCAAAAGCTTACCAAAATTGAAGTGTGTAGAAATGGTAAAAGGGGTCCTAAGGGTGGAACATCCTATTTAGCATTCTCTAAATGTGGTAGACAAGGAAAAGGCAACATTTTTGTTGTAACAACATGCTATTTTAAAAAATTATGCACAGAAACAAACAGCTTTCAAAATCCTCTGCAATCTCACATTTATTTCAGAGAATGATGCTTAGCATTCTGTGACAAAAGGCTCTTTCCTGTGGCCATATTGCATTAGTTGTTGGACCAATATTCTAGTAAAGCTACGAGGCTTTGAAATCCTCATTCCAGGGCATAATATTTACAAACCATATATCTGATAAAAGATTAATATCCAAAATGTATACAGAACTCATATAACTCAATAGCAAAAAATAATGATAATAATAATCCAATTAAAAATGGCCAAATTTTTTGAATAGATATTTTCCCAAAGAAGACCAATAAATAAATTGCCAGTAAAAACACTAATTGTCAAGAAAATGCAAGTCAAAATCACAATGAATTATCACCTCATACTTTAGTTAAGAGTGGCTACTATAAAAAAAATAAGAGGTAACAAAGGGAACTCTGGTGCACTGTTGGTGGGAATGTTTATTGTTATAGCCAACAGTACAAAGGTTCCACAAAAATATGAAATATAACTTCCATATGACCCAGCAATCCCACTTCTGGGTATATATACAAAGGAAACAAAATCTACTTCAAAGAGATATATGCACACCCCACAATGTTCACTGCAGTACTCACTACTTACAATAACCAAGATGTAGAAACAACTTAAGTATCCATTGACTGGTGAATAAATAAAAAAAAATGTGGTATATACATACCATGGAATATTATTCAGCCATAAAACAAAAGGAAATCCTAACATTTGCAACAATATAGACGGACCTTGAGTGCATCAAGCTAAGTAAAATAAACCAGACAGAAAAAGATAAATATTGTATGGTTTCATTTATATGTGGAATCTAAGAATAAAATACTCATAGAAACAGAGTAGATTAGGGTTGCCAGGGACTGGGAGGGTGGGAAAAATGGGGACGTGTTGGTCAAAGGGTACAAACTTCTAGTTATAAGTAAGTTCTGAGGATGTAATACACATCATGGTGACCACAATTACCAGTACTATTTTTTTTACTTGAAAGGTGCTATGAGAGTAGGTCTTAAATGTACTCACCATAATAACAACAAATAGTAATGATTTAAGGTGAAGGATGTGTTAACTAAACTCATTGTGGTAAATATTTTGAATACATGCATGTATCAAATCATGCTATACACCTTAAAATTATGTAATGTTATATGTCAAGTATGCTTTAATAAAACTGGAAAAATCCTCATTCCAGGGACCAACATATATCATTAATAGTAATAAATACAATGGAAACAATTAGAACAGTGATGACTTTCGGCATCATTAATATTGATAATAAATAGTAAAATGTATTGGACCTCTCTATGGGCTGAGCCCTGGGTGAAGCACTTTACATGCTTCAATAATTTAATTCTTATTAAATCCTTATAATAATCCTGTTAGTTAGGTGCAATTATCATCCCCATGCCCCAGAAGGGAAAACTAAGGCCCAGAGAGGTTCAGTAATTTGGTTAAACAAAATCAGTAAAAGACAGCTTAGACTCAACCCAGGTTTTCCTGGTGTCAAAACTCACATTCAGAATCATTGCAGTGTGCAAGGTACCAACCCATGTGCTTCTCCTCTTTAAGAAATGTAAATCTTGAATTCTGATCCTGGCCCATTTCTTCTGTTGTGCTCCTTCTTTTTATGTAATTCTGAGAATAATTCACTTTTGGTTTCCCGGCCTCTTTGGACAAGCCATTTTAGCTTCTTTCTGTTCATAATCTCTTGGGAGAAGGGTTGATGTATTTGTAAAATTATGAGCAAAACCCATCATTGTCTATGAGGAATACTGGCCCCAGTGCATGCTGTGTTGAGAATTTTACAACACATTCACACTTCAATCATTGCATTCTCTAAATGATAGCTTTCTCTGATCTAAGGGGAAACCTTACCTTTTTGTCTGTTGCAAATATGCACGGTAAAAATGGCCAGAGGCCAAGAGGCATATTACAATGTGAGAAAAGCATTTTCTAGGACAGTAGAATAGGGTGATAATTTTAGAAATTGCCAAATAGGGTAAATGAGCAGCTTCCTTAAGCATTCTTCTATCATTGTCAGTTTATGTCTGAATTCCTGGCACAGAACTCTATATGACACACTCTGAAATAATAGAAATAAACAGTTCAAAAGACACAGAGAGGATTTAGTTGACTTCCACAGGTTACAATTCTACCCAAAGATTACCGTGATCATTCAACACTCATAATTTTCCAGATTTGTTTGTTTATGTTTGAGAGAAAAATAAGTTCAGCTAAGCTGAATGTAGCAATTAGTTAACTCAGACATCCATTATAGAAAAACCTCAATTCCATTTGGAGTTGGGGTTTGCATAGTGCTGCCTGATAGTAACTTTCTTCTTGACTGATGGCTACTAATTCTGACAGCCATACATGAATGTCAATCACAAATGGAAATAGACCTGCAGACTCTAGGACCCATTAAACTTGTTGCTAGGATTGTATTCCCAAATGTGTGTTGATTCAAGATCTAGGCTAAAGAGATTTAATTGCATTTTGGATGGGAAACATTGATGCTTCAAGTTTGTTCTGTTTGGGGCATGCAAGAGAGAAAAGAGAAGGAAACAAAGCAGAGAGACTTTGGGGGATTGAGAGCATCACACCCTGCTGACAGGTGCAGAAAACAGACCTCACATCTGTGAAAAGGATGTGGAGTACTTAGGAACAAGGAGGCAGGTGATTAAAGCACCAAGAGATGGTTAAGCTGCTCAAAGAAATGGGCCAGGAAACCAATTGTGTTTGTCTCAATCAAGAGATGGCTGCACCTTAACATAAAGATGGAACCTACCAGACATCCTTTTCTCCCTCCTTTTTCAGCCCACTGGCATAGATTTGGTCTGAAGGCAAGGAGGCCTCACAGAGCTCACCCACATTGTTAAGCAGTGAAAATGAGCACTTAAAATGTAAACAGTTCTCCCAACTGTATGTGTCCAAGGCAAATGGTTTGGAAGTATTTCACCCACTGTTCTCATGGAGTGCTTGCTCTGTGGGGTACCTGTGGAACCAAACTAGGCTAGGGTTTTTGCTTTGTTGGTTTGCATTTTTTATTTTATATTTCAGATAAGCACACAACACTTACAGAGGATGAAGAATTTGGGTGGCAGTATAGTGTTATGCTTCAGCAAATGGGCTCAAAGTCTAGATCTGCTGCTTGGCAAATCAGTGATTTGGGCACATTTCAATCTCACTAAGCCTCTGCTGGTTTTTCTGTAAAGTAGGAGTGATGATAAGCATATTGATGACATAGCATTTACTATTAGGATTAAATGGGATAATACATGTAAAATATACTATATTCATTTAATGTAGACTTATTAAGCACATTCTATATCCAGGTAATGTCCTAGGTACTACATAACCTTGTTTTTTGCCTCTGGGCTTATCTTTCACATACATCTCTCATTCTATCAGACAGCAACCTGAAAGGGGCAGGTACTATTTTTATCTCTATCAGGAAGATAAGGAAACTGAGGCTTAAAGAGTGAAACTGAATAACTTGCTCAAGGTCACACATTTGGTGGGTGGATGAGCTGTGAGTCATTCAATCTTTTCTTTCAACAATTATTTAGCATCTACAGTTGTGTGAAAGGCAGGGAATGGATGATGGACAAACAGGACAGGCTCTCCAAATGGTGCTTATATCCTAGTTGGGAGGCAGGCAATGTGAACTATGCAACAACAGTTTAGTTCTGACTATGGCAGGCTTTAGGAAGGCCATGAGTAAGGCTAGGAGTGGGATATTACCTGGTTTTGGGGAGTAACATTTAACTGAGATCTGAAAGAGAGCAGGAATCAGACAGAAAGGGTGGGATGTGAAGAATGTTCCAGGCTGGAGACCATTTTCATGGTATACTTAGGCCTGAAGCCTGTCCTTTCAGTCTATTGAAAAATAGTGCTGGCTCCAACCCTAGCTGTGGGTGACTCCTGTTCCAAACTTTGCCAGCTCGCCTGCCAGCCCTGGGCCCTGACAGATGGGTTTTCTCCATTAAGAGGGACTTTGACATCATTTTCTAGAATGAATCTTTTTCCTGACAGAAGGCTTGTGATTGGTTCTTGGCAAGTTTCAATACTAAAGGGACACATTTTGTGGGTGTAAAAATGCCATTTCCCATTATATCTCTTAACCATCCCAACCCTCAACTCTTTTTCAGTGAGCAGGAAGTAAGGATGGTTGTTTTGAGTGACACAAAGAAAAGCTGGTGAGCTCCTGGCAGTGAAACCTGAACTAACACTTCTCCCTTCTTAACCACAAACAGACAAACCCACTCAGCATCCGAGCTGAGGAACACTAAGTGGTCAGACATGCCCAGGAGAATATCAGGGCTGTTTTCATGTTTTTTTTTATTTGAGGAAGAAGATGGTTAGCATCCCTAAACCTGGAGAACTTTGAACTAAAAATGGGGTGAGAGGGCACGATAATTCTTTTGATATTTTTTCCCATTCAATTTTATTAAACATCTTGTGACCCTTGGCTAGAAACTAGGGTCTCAGATATTTAAGAAGCTGTTCCTCTCCCTTGCCCAGTCCTCCAGGAGCTCCCAATCTAATCAGAAAACTGATGAGTGGTAATAAGCAACTTTAACAGGAATTAAATTGTACTCAGTGCCCACCACAGTGTCTGTCCTGTAACAGACTTAATATTTGTTCAATGACTGAGGGCCTTCCTGCTTGAGTGAATTAATGAAGTTCTATGAGGAAGAACCAGATAGACTCCTGGTTTGTGACTCAGGAAGTATATTGTTCAAGTTTGCACTGAAAATTGAGGGTTGATGTATATAGGACTTGACTAAATAAAGAAGAAAAAAGAAAAAAAAAAGATATGAAGTAATGGGAAAACCTTGAGATTCAAGTTTGGGGGGCTGATTTTAAAAGCCTGACTGGTTTCTACCTGCCTTAGACTATTGTGGTAGGTAGTACAGTCTTTTACAGTGGTGCTCAAAATTGAGTGTCCAATGGAATTGCTTGGGAAGCTTGTTAAAACCCAGATTTTTGGCCCTGACCCACAGTTGTTGACACAGTAGGTTTGTGTGGAGCCCCAAAATTTGCATTTCTAGCCATATCCCATGTGATACTGAAGACATTTGTCCTGGGAAACATACTTTGCGAACCTTGGTAAAGGGGCTAGAGTATGAGTTCTGGTTCAATGTACTTGAGGTTAGGGCTGCCAGATAAAATACAGGATCTCAGGAAATTTGAATTTCATATAAACAAATAATTTTTTAATATAATTGTGTTCACTGCAAGAGGCATCTGTGTTTTTATATACTACATCTGGCAACACTACAGGTTTAACTCTCAGCATTGCCACAAGAGAGCCATGATATTTAAGGCAGGTCTCTTAATCTCCTTGAGTGTCAGTAACTTCATCTACAAAATAGAGATGGTAATAATGCCACCTGTCTCCTAAAGTGGTCAGCATGACGACATGATCATACAAAGGACTTAACACAGAGCCTTGCTTATAGCAAGCGCTCAGTAAATGTCAGCAGTTATTATTCATCATTAACCTCAGGTGAGTAACTTTTTGGAGAAAAAACACTATGCAGGGAGTACTTTGTGAAAGGATTCTGTGATTCAGCCTTTTTTATTTTACATGAAGAAATATTTCTGTTCTTTGGAAAGGGCCTTTTAGCTGCCCCTGTGATTTCTTTAATAGTAGATTATAAAAAATAGATTGATTGCATCTAAAAGTGCTCCTTGGGACAACTTCCACCCTGGCCTAGGGAAGGATTTGGCTGTCCTCTAGGTGTTGTGCCAGGATGTTAAATTGCTGATGCCTGCTGGAAAAGGTAGGTCTCCATGGGAAGGGCTAATATTGGCCTCTGAGAAGCCAATATTAGTCCCAACCTGCTGCTTGCTTTAAAGAAGAGAGGGGAAGGGGATGAAGAAGAGGGATGGAAAGAGAGGTAGGGAGAGGGAATACCTTGAATTTGAAATCAATTTTTGAATGTGACTCTATCCCTTGCAATTAAACTTTTCCCCTCCATTATGCCAAATTCATATCTATCTGGTTAAAAATTGTCTTAGCATTACCAATAAAGTTGCAAGGGGTCTTGGATATTACCTACTCTTCATGACTTCCATGTAAATGTGTGTATATTTATATTTATTATGCATATACAAGTGTATCCAAACCTAGGGAAAGACTGAGGAGCTGATTTCCCCTGCATGGGATCTGGACCAATTTTGGAAGCTGGAGAGCTAGTAATGGTCAGCCTGAAACACTCATTGGAAGGCAGGCTGAGTGACAAGGTAGGCCTGGCATGGGGATGTCTGGACATTTCTTGGGTACCTGGTAAAATAAAATTAACTAGATTAGTATTTTTTCAATCTGTAGGTGGTGACCTATGAGTGGCTCATGAAATTAATTTAAAGGGTGATGACAAGGCCCTTTTTCTAAAAAAAATTATTTAATTTTAAGTGTTCTTCAAGTAGAGTTTTCTGTCTTCTACTCCCATCTCAGCCCATCACCCCAGCCACCCAACCTCCTTCCCATTTTCACCACCCACCCTAGTTTTTGTCGATGTGTCCTTTATACTTGTTCCTGCAAACCCTCCCCTTTCCCCTGAAATTCCCTCCCCTCTCCCCTCTGATCACTGTCAGCCTGTTCTCTATTCCAGTGTCTTTGGTTATATTTTGCTTGTTTGTTTGTTTTGTTGGTTAGGTTCCTGTTAAAGGTGAGATCATATGGTATTTGTCTTTCACCGCCTGGCTTATTTCGCTTAGCATAATGCTCTCCAGTTCCATCCATGCTGTTGCGAAGGGTGGGAGCTCCTTCTTTCTTTCTGCTGCATAGAATTCCATTGTGTAAATTTACCATAGTTTTTGATGCATTCATTTACTTATAGGCACCTAGGTTGCTTCAACACTTGGCTATTGTAAATTGTACTGCTATGAACATTGGGGTGCATAGGTTCTTTTGGATTGGTGTTTCAGGATTCTAAGGATACAATCCTACCAGTGGAATTCTTGGGTCAAAAGGCAGATCCATTTACAGTTTTCTAAGAAAATTCCATACTGCTTTCCACAGTGGCTCTACCAGTCTGCAATCCCACCAACAGTGCACTAGGGTTCCCTTTTCTCCACAACCTCTCCAACACTTGTTTGTTGCTTTGTTTATGATGGCCATTCTGACTGGTGTGAGGTGGTATCTCACTGTGGTTTTAATTTGCATGTATCTGATAGCTAGCAATACTAAGCATCTTTTCATGTGTCTCTGGATCCTGTGTATGGTCCTCCTTGGAGAAGTCTCTGTTCAAGTCTTTTGCCCATTTTTTAATTGGGTTGCTTGTTTTCTTAGAGTGGAGTTGTGAAAGTTCTTTATATACTTTGGAGATTAAACCATTATCTGAGGTATCATTGGCAAATACGTTTTCCCATACGGTTGGTTCTCTTTTTATTTTAATATTGTTTTCTTTAGCCGTGCAGAAGCTTTTTATTTTGATGAGACCCCATTTGGTTATTCTTTTCTTTATGTCCATTGCTTTAGGGGACATATCAGTAAAAATGTTGCTGAGTGAAATATCTGAGATTTCCGTGCCTATGTTCTCCTCTAGGACTTTAATGGTGTCACAGCTTATATTTAAATCTATTATCCACCTTGAATTTATTTTTGTGTATGGTGTAAGTTGGTGCTTGAGTTTCAGTTTTTTGCACAGAGCTGTCCAGTTCTCCCAACACCACTTGTTGAAGAGGCTATTTTTACTCCATTTTATGTTGCTGCTCTCTTTGTCGAATATTAATTGACTGTAAAGACTTGGGTTTATTTCTGGGCTCTCTGTTCTGTTCCATTGCTCATGTGCCTGTTTTCATGCCAGTACCAGGCTGTTTTGATTACAGTGGCCTTGTAATACAGTTTGGTGTCAGGTATTATGATCCCTCCTACTTTGCTCCTCTTTCTCAAAATTTCGGCAGGTATTCGGGGTCATTTATGGTTCCATATAAATTTTTTAAGTGTTTGTTCTATGTCTGTGAAATATGCCATTGGTATTTTAATAGGTATTACAGTGAATCTATAAGTTGCTTGGAGTAGTATGGACATTTTGATGATGTTAATTCTTCCAGTCCATGAACACGGTATATATTTCCATTTGTTTCTATCTTCCTTGATTTCTTTCTTCAGTGTTGTGTCATTTTCTGCATATGCAGGTCTTTTACCTCCTTGGTTAGGTTTATTCCTAGGTTATTTTATTTTTCTTTTTGCTATATCAAATGGGATTTTTTTTTAAAAATTTCTGCTTCTGCTGTTTCATTGTTGGTATACAAAAATGCCTTTGATTTCTGGATATTGACTTTGTATCCTGCTGTTTGGCCAAATTCACTTATTAGGTTCAGCAGCTTTTTGGCTCAGTCTATAGGATTTTCTATGTATCCTATCATGTCATCTGTAAACAGTGACACTTTTGTTTCCTCCTTTCTGATTTGGATGCCTTTTATTTCCATTTCTTGTCTGATCACTGTGGCTAAAACTTCCAATGCTATATTGAATAGAAGTGGTGGAAGTGGACAACCTTGTCTTGTTCCTGATCTTAGTGGAAAAGATTTTAGTTTTTGTCCATTGAGTATGATGTTGGCTGTAGGCCTCTCATACATTGCCTTCATTATGCTGAGGAATGCTCCCTCTATTCCCACTTTGCTGAGTGTTTTTATCATAAATGGGTGCTGTACCTTATCAAATGCTTTTTCCGCGTCTTTTGATATGATCATGTGATTTTTGTCTTTGCTTTTGTTTGTGATGTATTACATTTACTGATTTGTGAATATTGAACCATCCTTGCATCTCAGGGATGAATCCCACTTGGTCATGGTGTATGATCTTTTTAATGTATTGTTGGATGTGGTTTGCCAATATTTTGTTAAGGATTTTAGCATCTATGTTCATCAGTGATATTGGCCTCAAGTTTTCTTTCTTTGTTGTGTCTTTATCTGGTTTTGGGATTAGGATGATGCTGGCTTCATAAAAAGAGTTTGGGAGTCTTCATCATTTTGGATTTTTTGGAATAGTCTGTGAAGGATAGGGGTTAGCTCTTCCTTAAATGCTTTGTAGAATTCTCCTGTGAAACCATGTGGTCCAGGGCTTTTGTGTGACCAGAGGTTTTTGATTACTGCTTAAATTTCATCTGCTGTTATTGGTCTGTTCAAGCTTTTTGCTTCTTCTTCATTGAGTGTGGAAAGATTATATTTTTCTAGGAATTTGTCCATTTCACCTAGGTTTTCAAATTTCTTGGCGTATAGTTCTTTGTAGTAATTTCTTACAATCCTTTGTATTTCTGTGATCTCAGTTGTAACCTCTCCTCTTTCATTTCTGATTGTGTTTATTTGGGTCCTCTCTCTTTTTCTTTTGATGAGCCTTCTTAAAGGCTTGTTGATTTTATCTTTCAAAGAATCAGCTCCTGGATTCACTGATCCTTTGAATTGTGCTTTTAGTCTCTATGTCATTTAATTCTGCTCTGATCTTGGTTATTTCCTTCCTTCTACTTGCTCTGGGCTGTCTTCACTGTTGCTCCTCGAGTTCTTGTACGTTAGGTTGTTTGTTTGAAATGTTTCTTTTTTTTTTTTTCGTAGACATGTGTCACTATGAACTTCCCTGTCAGGAATGCCTTCACTGTGTCCCATAAGTTTTGGGTTGTTGTGAGTTCATTTTCACTTGTTTCCAGAAATTTTTGATTTCTTCCCTAATTTCATTCTTGAGCCTTTCATTGTTTAATAGCAAGTTATTCAATCTCCATGATTTTGAGTGCTTTGGTTTTTCCCCTTGGGATGGTTTGTAGTTTCAGTCCCTTGTGGTCGGAGAAAATGCTTGGTGTGATTTCAATTTTCTTTAATTTGTTGAGGCTTGTTTTGTGTCCTATCATGTGGTCTATCTTTCAAAATGTTTCGTGTGCATTTGAAAAGAATGTGTATTTAGTTTCTTTGGGATGAAGGGCTCTATATATATCAGTTAAGTCCATTTCATCTAGGGCACTGTTCAATGCCAAAATATCTTTGTTGATATTTTGTTTGGAAGATCTGTCCATTTTTGACAGTGCAGTGTTAAAATCCCCTGCTATAATTGTGTTGCTGTCAATATCTTTCCTGAAGTCCTCTAAGATTTTCTTGATGTATTTAGGTGATCCTATGTTGGGTGCATATATATTTACGATGTTTATGTCTCCTTGGTGGATTCTTCCGTTGAGTATTATGAAGTGACTTTCTGGGTCTCTCTTTATGGTCCTTCTTTTGAAGTCTATTTTGTCTCATATGAGTATTGCTCCCCTGGCTTTTTTTTTTTCCTGTCCGTTTGCTTGGAAAATTTGTTTCCAGCCCTTCACTTTCAGTCTGCGTAGGTCTTTTGTCCTGAAGTGGGTCTCTTGTAGGCAACATATGTGTGGGTCGTGCTTTCTTATCCATTGAGCTATTCTATGTCTTTTGATTGGAGCATTTAATCCATTTATGTTTAAGGTTATTATTGATAGGTACTTATTCACTGCCATTTTTGTACCTGTGTTCCTCTCTCTCTCTCTCTTTTCCTTCGTTTCCTTAAAGCAGTCCCTTTAGTATCTCTTGCAGAACTGGTTTGGTAGAGGTGCATTCTTTTAGACTTCTTTTGTCTGGAAAGCTCCTTATTTGGCCCTCTATCTTGATTAAAAGCCTTGCTGGGTAAAGTAGTCTTGGTTGCAGGCCTTTGGTTCTCATTACTTGGAATATTTCTTGCCATTCTCTTCTGGCTTCGAGTGTTTCCATTGAGAAGTCAGCGGCTAACCTGATCGGGGACCCCTTGTATGTTACTTCCTTTTTCTCCCTTGCTGCCTTTAGGATTCTCTCTTTGTTTTGGAATTTTGCCATTTTAATTATGATGAGTCTTGAAGTGGGCCTCTTTGGGTTCCTCTTGATTGGGACTCTCTGTGTTTCCTGGATTTGTATGACTTTTTCTCTCATCAAATTAGGGAATTTTTCCATAATTACTTTTTCAAATAAGTTTTCTATCCCTTGCTCTTTTTCTTCTCCTTCTGGTATCACTATTATATAGATATTAGTATATTTCATATTGTCCTGCATTTCCCTTAATCCCTCTTCATTCTTATTGATACTCTTTTCCTTTTCTTGCTCATTCTGGGTGTTTTTTCTATCTTGTCCTCCAGCTCACTGATCCGATGCTCTGCTTCATCAATCCTCGTTTTGATTCCTTCTACTGTGTTCTTCAGTTCAGAAATTCTATTCTTCATTTCCTCTTGGCCCCTGTTGATAGTTTCTATTTCCTGTTTCATGTTGACATAGTTTTCAGTGAGTTCACCATAGGTTCCCTGTAGTTTCTGGTATTTTTCCTGTGAGCACACTGAGCTTCCTGATAACTAGTGCTTTGAACTCAATATCTGATAGTTGAGTTGCCTCTGTTTCCTTTAGCATTCTTTCTGAGTGTTCCTCTGTTCCTTTCATTTGGGGATTGTTTCTTTGTCTTCCCATTGTTTGTGAGACTCTTCTTGTTAGCCTTAGCTTCTTTAATTTATGTGTTATGGCTCCCTAGGTCTATGGTGTGAACTTCTATGGTAGAATACCTGTGAAATTTAGTGGTGCAGTCTCCTTGATCTCCCAAGCTCACTGGTTTTGGGCTGTTATTTAAGTTGGCTCTGTGTTTGTCTTTGGGTTTTGATTGTTGTTGGGTATTTCTTTGGTGGGTCCTTCTCTCCAGCTGGTTAACTTGACAGTCACTCTGTCCATCACCTCTTGTATTTTGTTCTGCTAGTGAGGGCAGGTTGTGTTGAAGCTGGCTCTTCCATGCGTACAAGGTTTTGACGATTCTCTCTTGCTCTTGTTCAGTTGTTTGTTCTGGGTAATTTCTTCACTATTTAGTTGTATTTCCAGATAGGTCCTGGGTTGAGGTTAGTGTGGCTTCCACTTCCTCCTTCACCTTCTTCTGTTGTTATCTGTTGGTTTTTCCTTTGTTGTTGGGTTTCTTCTTCCAGCAAGTATCCTGGTGTTCACAGCTTCCACCTACTCTTTTTTTGTGATCAGTTTGAGGGGGAAGGCAAAATGGTTTAAGACAGCAAGAGAGTATTCTATAATATTTACAGTAGCATCCAGTAGAGAAGAGATAGGAGATCCTTTAGCTATGTATAGTGTTAACCATGATATTCTACCCATCTTGGCACTTTTTAGAAAGGATGGAAAGAAGATAAGACTCTTGTTGCGGAGGGAAGGATTGTGAGTTGGATGTAGGAAGCAGTTAGGTCGTGGGAGGTCAGATTCTGAGGTAAGGTGAGAGTAAAGGATAGTAAATAGGTGTAGTGTGTGAGAGAACAGAGTTAACCACTACAGTAACAGAGTTCAGGAAATGTTAAAGTGGGCTAAGATCTGGGAGAGGTGTTATGTAATATCTACAATAATAATGGAACAACAATCATACAACAGAATGTATGTGATCTGGATAACAAGAATAGGGAGTATAGGACCTTGAGTAGTGTGCTAATGGAACACAAGTGAAGTGAACGACAGTAAATTAGCAATACACTATAAAAGAGAGAACAGGGGAAACCTGTCAAATGATACAATATAACCAGCCAAGCAACGAAGACTAAACAGAAAGAAGAGGAATACAAAAATACTCTTAATATAAAAGATGTAAGAATAATGGGAAAAAATGATAATACAAATATGCAGTAACTTGCAGGTTCTCTGTAATAGCAAAGGGAAATTCGTCTCACTGTCTCAGCTGTTGGGATGCCCCCTCTTTGGGTCCAACTCTGGTCTTTTCACAGTTCCAGGTTGTTTTGTCTTACTAGTGGGTATTTAAAAAAAGAAAAAAGAAGAAGGAAGGAAGAAGAGATAAAATTGGAAAGAAAGGAAGGAGGAATAAAACATGAAAGAAGGAGACAGAAGAAAAAGGAATTGAGAGATAAAAAGTAATAAAAAATAAAAAATTACTTAAAACAAACAAACAAACAAAAGACCTCTTGCTGGTTTCAAACTGGCCAAACCAGTTTTTCTGGTCTTGCTGGCTGCAGGATGCTGAGGGCCTTTTCTCCTGTCCTGATCATCACTCAGTCAGCCTTGCAAGCATTTGCCACAGGGCTAGCCTGGGTCCTTGGGTGTGGGATCCAGACCTTCCTCAGAGTGCACTCTCCCTGGGTTACAGGCACACGCGCGCTTGGCCAGGCTGCCTTCGGCCCCATGGGTTTGGGTGCACACACTTCCCAATGCTATGGGGGTGTGCAGGATTTCCCAGGCCCCCTTGGAAGTGTGGCCTTGCTGGGTGGGGAAGAGGCCAGAGCACAGGAGAATTCCCCAAACAGTGTCTCTTTCTTCACTTTTTCTTTACAAGACATTCCTCCTACTCAAGCCTGCCGCTCTCCGTACAGTGGCCTGGCCTCTCGCACAGCCCAATTCTCCAGCCAGAACAAGGACTATGGGGGTCAGGGCCCATCACTGCTCGACTCTCAACTCTCCCCAACCAGCATCCACAGACTCCATGGGTGCTCACAGCCCTTGTGTGTTTGCCACTTAGTCCCTGTTCCCCTCTCTGCAACTTCAAGCAACCAGGTCTCTCCCGGTGCTGCTCAGACCTTGTTTGGCCGGGGAGGGAGCCGTGGACTCAGCTGTCTTCCAAGAACCCTGTGGCAGACCCAGCTGGTGCTCGGCCTGGGGCTGCAACCACCCTGGTCTCCAAGCTGGTTCCTGGGACCTTATTGTTCTGAAGCACTCTCCTTACTGTCTGGTTTTTCAATGTCCACTATAATTTTTGGTCTCCTGTTTTCATATGTGTAGGGGTACTGTTCGCTGTTTGCTCTGTTTCTCCATAGATCAGCTAGGTTTTTCTCCCGTGTGTAGGGGGAAGTGGAATCTACTCCCTCCTACCTTGCCGCCATCTTCATCTCTCTCTCTCTCTCTTTTTTTTTTTTTTTTTTTTTTTTAAGAAAAGGAATAGAAAACAACAGGATGAAAATAGAGAGTATTACATTGTGCACTCTAAGGGTATATGTTGTCTTGGGAAACTTTTTGATACATATATGTATGATAAATATGAATCCACACAAACTTACTCGTGTAATGGGTCATGGGATATTGCTAAAGAACCTGAAAATCATCAGAATAGGCAACATGTAAGACCCCTTCCAACTTTGCAATTTGGTGACGGTAAAACTGGTTTTTCACCAGGGAAAATTTTTCTAAGGAAGATTTGGCAATGTTGAGACATTTTTGATTGCCCTTTTTTTTGGGGGGGGGAGGTGCTTTTGGCATCTAGTGATGAGAGCCTAAGGATGCTGCTAAACATCCTACAATGCACAGACAGTCAGTCCCTACAACAGAGAGTTGTCTCCTCCTAATGCAGACAGTGAGGAGGCTGAGAAACCCTGTGTTAAGAGTGTGTATAGTTAAAATCACTTATCAGTAGTAGCCTTATAACTGCTCATCAACATTTATTGAGCACTTACTATATACAGGCATCTTTTAAGTGCTACATTAATGAGCTCTTTGACCACCTACAGTACATGGGAAATAAAATTATGTTGTAATCCTCATTTTCAGATGGGGAAATTGAATAGGATGACTAAGGGCTGTGCAATGTTACTCACACTGTAGAATTGGGATTCAAGTCCAGGAATTCTGGTTCCAGATTCCCAAATCAGCATCTTGTATTTCTGGGGCTCTTTAGTTTAGTTTCCAAAGCCTTTTATGGGTGGTAAAATGTATACAACATAAAATTTCCATTTCAAACAGTTTAAAATTCAGTGTACACATGTACAGTTCAGTGACATTAGGACATTTGCAATATTGTGCAACCACCACCACTGTCAATTTCTATAAATTTTAACCACCCCAAACAGAAACTCTGTACCCACCAAGCAATCACTTCACATTCCCTCCTCTCCTCAGCCTCTGGGAATCTCTAGCTTCTATTCTGCCTCTATGAATTAGCCTATTCTAGAGCATATAAATGAAATTATATAACATGTGGTCTTTTGTGTCTGGCTTCTTTCACTTAGCACACTTTCAAGGTTCATCTATTATGTAGCATGTACCACTATTTCATTTGTTTTTATGACTGATTCATATTCTGTTGGCATTATATACCATATTTTATTTATCCACTTATCTGTTGATGGACACTTGGGTTGTTTCCACATTTTGGCTATTGTGGCTAATACTACCATAAAGTTTTATGCAGATTGTGCAAAAGTGTTATGTCACTGAGAACAGAAGAAACTGAGATTGTTTTGGTGTCAGGTAGTATGCCCTGTCATCTCAGACTTACCTCAACAACCCCATGATGCTCCCCCATTTTTACACATATGAAGAACAAAGAGGGTGAGTCACCTGCACAGGATCACAAGCCAATCATAGCACATCATTTCTCATCACAAAGGAGAAATGTATGTGTATATGACTTGGCAGAACTCTGAATGGTGGCTGCCTTTTGGAGTGGGAGCTGAACTTAATTCTGATTTGCAAAGAAATCGTGGTGGGCAAAATTCCCTCAATACTTATATTGTACTACTTTGAGGTGCTTTATTTATAAATATATGAAGAAGCCTTAAGAGGAATATATAGCATTTGCATTGTGAAAGAAGAAAATGATATTTCATGTTATGACTTTCACACCTAAAACACTGATGGCAGGCACTGCCTAAGGCATGGAATATGACATTTAACATGGCAGACAGAGTCCTGGGCCAGTGAATAAACAAATGAGCAAACACAAGAGTGTTCCAGACATTGATAAGGGAGTAGAGTTACACTCTGCTCTTTCAACCTTTGGTTGACTCTACTGATATCCACAAGAAGAGGATGCTGGGCCCTGAGACTAGAGATGAACCCTGACCCCTGTAACTTCCAAACTCACTGTGTTCCTAGAAAGGACATGTTTATTGCTCTGAATGGAGCATAATATCTTCCCCTGATCCTCAGGGTCCCTCTTGGTGGGAGGACAGAGCCTAAAGCTGAACGTGTTTGTGTCCTACTTTTTCCACTCGCACTTCTTCTGGAGTGCCGTCTGTTAAGAAAAACACTTTCAGGGTTTAAGGAATCTGTCCTACCAAGAATCAGCAGACTTCTTCTATGAAGGGCCAGGCGGTAAATAGTTTAGACTCTGTGGGTGACACAGTCCCTGATGTAATTACTTAACCCTGTGATTATGACATGAAAGCAGCCAGAGGCAATACATGAATGAGTGGATGTGATTATGTTCCAATGAAACTTTACTTATAGACCCTAAAATTAAATTTTATATCATTTTCACATGTCACAAAACACTACTTAATTTTTTAAAAAATGGCTTTCACTATTTTTGCCTTGTGGATGGAGGACTGAGTTGGCCCATGGGTCATAGATTATCAAACTCTGCCCTGTGTCATCCCTCATAAAGGGTCCTCTGGCCTCTGAAGGCCTCCTGTTTACTCCAGCCAACTCATTGTATTCTAAGGGAGCTCTTTCTATTTTCAGAAAGGTATTGTTTTTAAAAAATATAGTCTCATATTGAGTCAAAATATGCCTTCCTGTATTCAACATTCATTCAACAAATTTTGCTCTGACCGGTGTGGCTCAGTTGGTTGGGCATTGCTCCACAAAGTAAAAGGTTGCTGGGTCAGTTCCCAGTCAGGGCACATGCTTAGGTTGCAGGTTCAGCCCCCAGCTTGGGTGCAACCAATCAACATCAATGTTTCTTTCCATCTCTTTCTTCCTCCCTCCTTTCTCTCTAAAAATAAATTTTAAAATATATATTTTTAGAAAATTGAAATATTTTAACTGTACATGATGGAAGTTTTGGAATACACCTGAAGGTAGAGAAAAAAGTGTAATAAATATGTATTTGCTCATCACTCAGCTATGCAATTATCAAAGTATATCCAGTCTTGTTTCATATTGACCCTCTATATTCCACTCCCACCATGCATGGACTAGTTTTTAAAATATTTCAATTATAGTTGGCATACAATATTATACTAGTTTCAGCTGTACAGCATAAGGATTAGATGTTCATATAACTTACAAAGAGGTCTCCTGATAAGTCTAGTACCAATCTGACATCATACAGAGTCATTACAATATTATTGACTACATTCCCTACAGGCATGGGTTCATTTAAAGAAAATCTCAGAGATCATATCACTCAATCAGCTAATGATCTCAGTACACATCTCTGAGAGATCAGGACTAACAAATTTTATCAAGTTGTGATGATAACAGCCCAAAAAATTAACACTAACTTCTTAGTATTATTTCCATCTAGTGTCCAAATTTCCTTGACTCAGTTTCTTTTAGAGTTGATTTGTTTAAATCTAGATTTAAATAAGATCCATGTGTTGCATTTAGTTAGTAAATCTTTTAAAACTCCTTTTAAAATAACAGGCTTATTGAAGTGTAATTGGCATATAATGGACTGCGCATAGTTCAAGTGTATGTTTTGATAAGCTTTGACATATTATGTAACCATGAACCTATCACCACAGTCAAAACAGTGAACATTTTCTCTCACCACAAATGTTTCTTTGTTCTTCTCTGTACTTTTTCTTCTGCACTTCCCCTTCTCACATCACTAACACCTATCCCATGAGACCACTAATTTGCTTTCTGTCATTTTAAGTGAATTTGTATTTTCTCGAGTTTTATATAAATGAAATCATACAGTATGTACTGTTTATTATCTGGCTTTTTTTCTACTCATGAGTGGTTCAAGATTAATCCATCTTGTTGGGAGTATCACTAGCTTATGCTTTTGTATTACAGAGTAGCCTTTTACAGGACGGATATACCATACTTCATCTATTCATGTGTTGAGCATTTGTGTTGTTTCTAGCTTTTAGCTATTATAAGTCTGTTAAAAGAATGAAAAGATAAGCCACAGACTGGGAGAAAATATTGTAAAGCATATATCCAGCACAATGCTTATATCTAGAGTATAGAAAACACACTTAAAATTTAATAACCCAATTACAAATGGGAAACAGGTTTAAACAGGCACATCACCAAAGAAGATACACAAACAGCAAATAAGTGCATGAAAAGATATGCAGCATTTTTTTTAGAGAGAAGCATAAATTAAAGCCAGAAATAAAATACCATTGCTTACGTATTAGAAATGCTAAAATTGAAATGACTGACCATACCAAGTATTGGTGAGGATGATGTAAAATGGTCAACCACTTTCAGAAACAATTGGCAGATTCTTAAAAAGTTAAACACACACTGTGATAGGCCCAGAAAAGATGTTCATGTGCCAATCCCCGGAAGCTGTGAATATATGCTGAATACGTCACCTTACATATGGAAAGGGACTATGCAGATATGATTAAATTAAAGATTCTGAGATGGGAAAATTATCGTGGATTATCTGGGTGGCCCAGTGTAGGTCCTCACAAGAAGTAGGCAGGAGGGTCAGAAAGAAAGAGACTTAATGAAGCTGATAGCTGGTTTTGTACAAGAGGAAGGGGCCACAAGTCAAGAAATGTAGGTGACTTCCAAAAGCTGTCAAAGGCAAGAGAACAGATTCTTTCCAGAGTTTCCAGAAACAACGCAGGCCTCTGACACTTTGATTTAACCCAGTAAAATACATCTCAGACTCCTGACTTCTGTAACTGTAACATACTAGTAACTTTAGACTGTCCCAAGTTACTGCATTTGTAGTTAATTTATACAGCAGCCATAGCATACTAATTCATATACCTACATGTGATCTAGCCATTCCACACTAGTTACTCTTAAAAGAAAAGAACATACATTTTTACTCAAATGTTCTTAAGCCTTTAAATATCTATAAGAGTTGCCTTTCTCTCTTTGATTTCTCCATTTTTTATAGCAAATATCTATTGAGTGTCTACCACATCCATGATTTGACTCTTTAGATATAAAGTAAATATATAACACCTAATTATCTTTTATTATGAGATATTTGATAGCTGCTCACAGGCCCTGGAGTTTTCTCACTGGCTTCTAGTCTAAACAAACTCCGTTCTTCCACACAACCTTCATTTGTGGGAAAGTCCTCATAAGGGACTGTGATACTCAGAACTGTACTCAGAACTCAGTGTGGTTTGCTCAGGGTAATTCAGGATATTGTATGTAGTGCATACACATTTTTTTCCCCAAGATTCTCAACTTCTCTGGGCAATAACCTCTCAGTTTTCACTGGGGGCATTGTTCTCACATTTCAGATCAGGTGGCTTTGCTGTGGCTGTTACTGACCTCACTCATGGCAAAAGGGAAGCCACATATTTTGACTTGGCTAATCAGAAAAACTCCATCACTCTGGCTAGAGAAACTGGTCCAGGAATTGGCACTTGGCCTAAGCTGGGTCACTGTGGAAATGCTTTGGTGGTCAAATCACTCATCAACAGATTTCTAGGGGAACAAAAAAATGAATAGAGGAGAGACAAGATGGTGGAGGAGTAAATGGAAGCCACAGTAACCTACTTCCAGGACCAATCTGGAATTACAACTCAAGTGTGGAGAAATCATCTGGAACAAACAACTGAACACAACTGAACAATAGCGAGAGAGAAGCTTTATAACCTCAGACAGACAAAAGAACAATCTTTAGCACCAGCTGACTGGTAAGGAGTGCTGCGGAGACACAAGAGGGCTGGCTGGGTGCCTACAGGTGGCTGTACTGGAGGGACAATTAAGCAACTGATTGGATCCCCCTGATAAGTGTGGGGTCTAAACCCTAAGCTGGGATCCCCAACCTAGAGCACCAAAGCCCAAAAGGTACACAGATAACAACTGGTGGCGAAAAGCAGGAGGGTTGCTCTCTGCCAGAGACAGACATTTAGAGATACAAAGAGCTGTTTCAAGGGCCAACACACAAATTTTCATTTGCAGCCACTTACCTGGGGCACCAGCAAAGGTGGGGGCAGAGTGGGCTGGAGATGCCTGAGGAGAGACTGAGGATGGAAGGTTTGGGGAGAGAGCTGGGACAGTAGCCACTGTGATCTTGGTGCTGAGTCATCCCCCATACAGCAGCAGCCATCCTGCTCAGGCAGACCACTCCCCTTCAAGCAGCAGCAGCCTGAGAAGAAATAATACCCCAAACCCAGCAGTGATTCTGCTCCACCCCCATGGTGCTTAAGACTGACTGCAGAGTGCAAAGTGACTAAATTAACAACTAAAGGAGAAGCCAGAGATAGTAGATCCCTAGCAGCCTCAGAGTAGGCTGTGTAAGATCAGACAGGGTCAACATCTAATATCACCAGAGGCAGATCCAGAAAGGAAAAACAGTGGTAAATACTAGAGGCTAATGAGATGAAATCCACTGTGATCTTCTCTATAATTTATTATATTTTCTTTCCTGCATAGTTTTTTAACATTCATTTCTTGTACATAAAATTTGTGCATATTAAGTCACTAGATTTTATTGATACCTTGTCTGAGGTATCATATGCAAATATATTTTCCCATATGGTTGGTTCCCTATTCATTTTACTGATGTTTTCTTTAGCCATGCAGAAGCTTTTTATTTTGATGAAGTCCCATTTTTTTTTTAATTCTTTCCTTTATGTACCTTGCTGTAGGGGACATACTGGTGAAAATAATGCTGCGTGGAGTATCTGAAATTTTCCTCCCTATGTTCTCCTCTAAAACTGTTACAGTGTCATGACATATTTAAATCTTTTATCCATCTTAAGTTTATTTTTGCATTTGGTGTAAGCTGATGGTTGAGTTTCATTTATTTATTTATTTTTGCTTGTAGATGTCCAGATCTCCCAACACCATATGGTTAAGAGGCTATTTGTACTCCATTTTATTCTTCTGCCCCCTTTGTCAAATACTAATTGACATAGAGACTTGAGTTTATTTCTGGCCTCTTTAGTCTGTTCCCTTGATTGATGTGTCTGTTCTTATGCCAGTACCAGACTGTTTTGATTACTGTGACCTTGTAATATAGGTTGATATCAGGTATGGCAATCCCTTCTACTTTGTTCTTCTTTCTCAAAATTGCTGCAACTATTTGGGGTCATTTATGGTTCCATATAAATTTTTGACATGTTTGCTCTGTATGTGTGAAATATGTCATTGGTACTTTAATAGGGAATGCATTCAATCTATAAGTTGCTTTGGGTAGTATGGACATTTTGATGATGTTAATTCTTCCAATCCATGAACACAGTATATGCTTCCATTTGTTTATGTCTTCCTTCATTCCTTCATTTCAGTGTTGTGTAGTTTTCTGAGTACAGGTCCTTTCCTTCCTTGTTTAGGTTTATTCCTAGGTACTCTATTTTTCTTGTTGCTATAGTGAATGGGATTTTTTCCCTGATTTTTGTTATTATATCTCATCGTTGGTGTACAAAAATGCCCTCGATTTCTGGGTATTGACTTTGTATCCTGCCATTTTGCCAAATCCTCTTATTAGTAGAGTAGTTTTTTGGTGGAGTCTGCAGGATTTTCTATATACACTATCATGTCATCTGCAAACAATGACAGTTTTGTTTCCTCCTTTCCAATTTGGATGCCTTTTCTTTTTCTTGTCTGATCACTGCGGTTTGGACTTTCAATACTATGTTGAATAGAAGTGGTGAAAGTGGACATCCTTGTCTTGTTCCTGATGTTAGTTGGAAAGCTCTAGGTTTTTGTCTATTGAGTATGATGTTGACTGTAGGTCTCTCATATATGCCCTTTATTATGTTGAGGTATGCCCTCTCTACTACTACTTTGCTGAGTGTTTTTATCATGCATGGGTGCTGTACCTCATCAAATGCTATTTCCACATCTATTGATATGATCATGTCATTTTTGTCTTTCCTTTTGTTTATGTGATGTATTACATTTATTGACTTATGTATATTATACCATCCTTACATCACTGGGATGAATCCACTTGATCATGGTGTATGATCTTTTTGATGTATTATTGGATGCAGTCTGCCAATATTTGTTGGGTATTATACCATCTATGTTCAATTTTGCAATATTGGCCTGTGACATTCTTTCTTTGTTGTGTCTTTATCTGGATTGTGGATTAGGATGATGCTGGGCTCATAAAAAAGAATTTGGGAGTCATACCTCTTGTTGGATTTTTGGAATAGCCTATGAAGGATAGGGGTTAAATCTTCATTAAATGTTTTGCAAAATAATCCTGTGAAACTGTCCAGTCCAGGGCTTTTCTGGGCCATGAATTTTTAAATTATTACTTTGATTTCACTGGCTGTTATTGGTCTGTTCAGGCTTTCTGCTTCATCTTCATTGAGTTTTGGAAGATTATGTTTTTCTAGAATTTTATCCATTTCACCAGGTTTTCAAATTTCTTGGCATACAGTTGTTTGTAGTAATTTCTTACAATCCTTTGTGTCTGTGGTATCAGTTGTAATCTCTCTCCTTTCATTTCTTATTTGGGTCCTGTCTCTTTTTTTCTTGATGGGTCAGCCTAAAGGCTTGTCAATTTTGTTTATCTTTTCAAAGAATCAGCTCCTAGATTTACTGATCCTTAGAATTGTTCTTTTAGTCTCTATGTCATTTAAATTCTGCTCTGTACTTGGTTATTTCCTTCTTTCTGCTTGCTCTGGACTTTGTTTGTTGTTGTTACTCCAGTTCTTGGAGATGTAGGGTTAAGTTGTTTATTTGAAATATTTCTGTTTTTTTTAGGTAGGCCTGTATTGCTATGAACTTCCCTCTCAGGACCGCCTTTACTGTGTCCAATAAGTTTTGGATTGTTGTGAGTTCATTTTCATTTATTTCCAGAAACTTTTTGATTTCTTCTTTGATGTCATAATTAACCCATTCATTGTTTAATAGCATGGTATTCAATCTCCATGAATTTGAGTGTTTTTGAGTTTTTTCCTTGAGGTTGGTTTCTAGTTTCAAGCCCTTTTGGTCTGAGAATATGCTTGATATGATTTCAATTTTCTTGAATTTGTTGAGGCTTGTATTATGTCCTATTATATGATCTTTGAAAATGTTCCATGTGCATTTCTTTTAATTTAATTTTATTTTTTAATTTTATTTTAATTGTAGTTCTTGTACAGTTTTCTGTCTTCTACTCCCATCCCAGCCCATCGCCCCAGCCCTCCCCAGATCCCTCCCATTTCCACCCCCCCAGCTTTTGTCCATGTGTCTTTTATACTTGTTGCTCTAAACCCTTCCCCTTTTCCCTTGAAATTCCTACCCCTCTCCTCTCTTGTTCTCAATTTCAGTGTCTTTGGTTATATTATGCTTCTTTGTTCTGTTGATTGGGTTCCTGTTAAAGGTGAGATCATATGGTATTTGTCTTTCACCTCCTGGCTTATTTCACTTAGCATAATGCTCTCCAGTTCCATCCACGCTGTTGCGAAGGGTGGGAACTCCTTCTTTCTTTCTGCTGCATAGAATTCCATTGTGTAAATGTACCATAGTTTCTTGATCCATTCATTTACTGATGGGCACCTAGGTTGCTTCCAACACTTGGCTATTGTAAACTGTGCCGCTATGAACATTGGGGTTCATAGGTTCTTTTGGATTGGTATTTCAGGGTTCCTAGGATATAATCCTAGTCTATGTGCATTTCTTAAAAGACTTAAATATAAGTCATGATATCATAAAAGTCCTAGAGCAGAACATAGGCAGGAAAAACTCAAATATTCCATGTGGCAATATTTTCACAAATATGTCCCCTAGAGCAAAAGATATAAAAGAAAGAATAAACAAATGGGATCTCATCAAACTAAAAAGATTCTCCATGGCTAAAGAAAACAGCATTAAAAAAAAAAGAGAGAGAACAAACCGTATGGGAAAACATATTTACCAATGATACCTCAGACAAGGGTTTAATCTCCAAATATATAAAGAATTGACATGACCCCAGTCTAGGAAGACAAACAGCCCAATTAAAAAATGGTAAAAGGACTTGAAAAGACACTCCTCCAAGGAGGACATATGAAGGGCCCAGAGACATTTGAAAAGATGCTCAGCATCACTAGCCATCAGAGAAATGCAAATTAAAACCACAATGACCAATTCACACTGATCAGAATGGCCATTATAAACAAATCAACACACAATGAGTGCTGGCAAGGTTGTGGAGAAAGAGGAACCCTAGTGCACTGTTGGTGGGAATGCAGACTGTGCAGCCACTGTGGAAAACAATATGGAATTTCCTCAGAAAACTAAAAATGGAACTGCCTTTTACTCTATAATCTCACTGCTGAGATTATATCTTAAGAACCCTGAAACACCAATTCAAAAGAACCTATGCACCCCAATGTTCATAGCAGCACAACAGCCAAGTGCTGGAAACAACCTAAGTGCCCATCAGTAAATAAATGGATCAAAAAACTATGGTACATGTGCACGATGGAATACTACACAGCAGAAAGAAAGAAGGAGCTCCTACCCTTTGTGACAGCATGTTTGGATCTGGAGAGCATTATGCTAAATGAAATAAGCCAGGGAGTAAAAGACAAATACCATATGGCCTCACTTATAAGTGGAACTTAATCACCTAATCAACAAAACAAAAAAGCAAGGAAAATATATCCAGAGACACTGAAATTAAGAACAAACTGACAGTAACCAGAGGGCAGGTGAGAGGGGTTAACGTGGGGGAAACAGGGAAGGGTCATCAAAGAACATGTATAAAGTACACATGGACAAAGCCAAAGACCAGTATGATTGAGTGTGGGAGATAGAAATGGCTGGGGTAGGTGGGGGTAGCTGGGGGAAAATGGAGACAATTGTATTTGAACAACAATAAAAAGTAATAATTAAATAAAATAAATCAGAGTAAAGATAATTAGGTTATCTTCAAGGACGTTAGCTCATGCTAGGGGAATTATTTTCAAGAGACACTGATGATATGTTTCTCACTTGGGGACATATTTGGACACACCTGGGAAAAGTCTGGCCACGTCAAAGAGTTTGTTCAATGGTTTGAACAAATACACATTAGTCTCATGTATTAGTTGGCTTGCTATTTGCATGAATCGGGACTGGTAGGAGTGCTCTGCAGTTCCCTTGCTTAAGTTTCCAAGGTCTCTAATCTGACTCTACCTATGAAGCTACTTCTTTCATCTCTTATAATCAGACATAATTGGACATGTGTCTGCTTTACCAAATCCAGACCAGTGTTTTATCCCTGCTCAGCTTTTCCTATCCACTAAGATTCCTCTGACTCTTGCACTTTCAGTGGCTCTTTCAATCTTCTAACTGGGCTGCAGTTAAAGACAAAATTGTGGCAAACACTTTCTTCTGTCTGCCACCCTGGTCTTTCTAACCACATTTCAGGAACTTTGAGGTCAGATGGACCTGCTGCTTATTTAGAGATCCCGACACTCTTTTTATTAAAATTTACTGTGTACTGAAGGTCCAGGACAAACAAGGTCCTTGTCTTCATGAAGGTTGCAATATAGAGGCTGGGAAAAGGTAATAAATAAATAAATAAATAAGACTGTCATATAATGATGAAAGTGAAATGAGATAATGAGAGGATGACCAATGGCAGGAAGGACATCAATATGGTGGCAAAGGCTTCTTTGAAATGGAAGTATTTGACTGGACACATGAGTAATAGACTGACTTCGTTCCTTCTTTTTGGTTTTAGCTGGGCGGTTTTTGGCAAGGACATTGACCAGCAGAATTTCTAACTTCCTTTCTTCTGTTTTGGCCAAATTCCTTCCAAATAGCCTTACATGATTCAACAGAATGTGGTACACAGCCTGTAAGAGGCCCCAGTGATTCACACATCCTGGTACCCAAGCCCTTGAGTACTCTCTGGATGCAGTGACTTTCTTCTAACAGAATATGGCAAGAGTGATGGGATGTCACTTCCAAATATAGTTTTTAAAATGACTATGGCGTTTATACTAGCTTCTCTGTCTCTCTCTGGCTCTCTCCCTCTCTCTCATCACTCAGTCCATGTGAAGCCAGCTTCCATTTCATGAGGCAGTTCTATGTAGACACCCACATGGCAAGGACAGAGGGTTGTGGCCTGCCAAAATCCACTGAGTGACCTTGGACATGGATTCCTATCCCTCCTCCCTTGGCTGAGTGTTCAGCTGAAATTGCAGCTTGGCTGAGAGCTTAACTACAACCCCATCAGCAGCCTTGAGCCAGAGGCACTGAGACAAGCTACCTCCTGGTTCTTGAGCAACAGGAACTGTGAGTGATAAATATTTCTTGTTTTAAGCTACTGAGGTTTGGGTAATGTATTACACAGCAATAGATAACTTTAGAACCAAATGGGTGTGACCATCAGTGGATATGAGTTTGCCTTTCTATTGATGAGTGAGGCTGGTACCATTGTATCAGGCAAATATTCTTCATTAGACTAAATAGCCATCCCAAGGAGCCCATATTATGGCCTTTCAAGCAGTTTTACACTGGATTGTAATTGTCTACGTAGTGGCTTATTGACATTACTGGAATGTAAGCTTCCCAAGGAAACTTGAATGTTTTCTTTCTGTCCTTACTCCCAGTGTCTATCTCACTATGAAAACTAACATGCTGAGAACTGAGAATTCACTAAGTTCCATCATCTTTATAACACTATGAGAAAGGTGGTATGACATCATCAATTTGTAGATGCAAAACTGAGACCAAAAGAGAGTTAGTTTGCCTAAAGTTATGTCAATGTAAGTGACAGAGCCAGGAATTGAACCCAACGGTCTGGCTTCAGAGTTCGTAATCACATGTGTGCTTAAATAAGGGAGGTGAAACTGACATGTGACTTCTGATTACTGTCCCAGGGAGTTAGATACCTCCCTGTTAATCTATTTATTCATTGGTGTTTTCATAACTTTTGAATGGTATTTGTTGTCAACAAGTTACAGTCTAATTCTGTTGAACGTATATTTCTAAATATTCCAGAAGCATCCTGTTGCCTTTCCTATCTCCCTATTCACTCTGCAAAGCCCTTGACAGAGGCTCAGCTTTTCTCTATCTTTTGGAGTTATTTATATTTTGAGATGCTCTCTTCACCAGGCTTGTCAACATGTGAGTTGCAAGCAAAGTCTCTCAGAGGCAAAATGTGGAACAATTATCAGTTTAGGGAATCATGTAACAATAAACTTCTCTTTCAAAAATCAGAAAGTCCCATAGCAAAAATCTTTAAGCTCCTCGTTTCATCTGAGAACCTCAAGAAGCCTCTCTGATTCTGGGTTGCCATACATCAAACATAGACTCTCATCACTAAGTCTGGTTGCTGAGGCCCAGACGTTTTAGAATAGGTAATGTGACTTCTATCCAGTATGAGTGAGTGTGCCTGGAAAAGGAGGATTACATTTCTTTTAAAAGTGCTGAGGTCCCTCCGCCCAGTGCTTAATTTAGGTTGTGATGTAGAAGAGAAGCATGGAACAAAACTTAAAAAAAAAAAAGTCTGACTTACTCTTCATAAAGTCATACAGGTTTGGTTTGGCCTTGAAGAATTCAGCACTTTAAAGGGTACCTCAACACAACAAATTTTATGCCCACGATAAAACTTGTGAGTGAGCTCAGTGAGAAATTCCAAGGTCTGGGAAGGCAATTAATATTTGAAATATATATTGAGTTGTTTACTGCAACATTTTATGTGACCACAGAGTGGTATCCAGGATGTCATGAGGGAAAAATTTCCCTGGGAAATGGAAGGTTTGCTTTTCAAATAACATTCACATGTCAGATTACTTCCTGAATACAGAGGAATGTAAAGAAATGACTACCAATGAAAACTCAATTTTCCAATCATATCATATCATTCTCACTTTCCATTCCAGCTGGCAATTATCTCCTACAGGTTATTTTTTGTCAACATTTTAGCAACTTAATTTCATCAGTCTATTTGTATCATTGTTCATTATACTTCTACATGTATGGGGGTGTTTTTTTGAATTGATTTTACTTGTGTTCCAACCCAGCCTTACCTCGTAATCAATGTGTGGCTTTATATGAGTCATACTGCCTCTTTGCCAGCACAGTGGCACCTCTGGCTGCCTGGCCAGGAACCTCAGCATCCCCAGCACAGGGATCAGTCTGTTGGTGCCCAATGGAACCGTCCCCTGGACAACTTCAACAAAATGTACCTCCTGTTCAATGAGGGAGAAAACACCCTCCCTCTTTTTGATGGGACCGAGAGACAATACTGAGCCCCTTGACAAGGGGATCCATGGGCTTGCAGATGGATCCCTTGCTTTGCACCCTGTAATCTTCATGTGACCCACTGTGCCAAAGTAAGTGCTGACAGCTGGATCTTCCAGCTCAACCACTGGGAGGAGGTACTGACCCTGGACTAGGAGACCCTGGACATCCCTCGCTACTGCCACCTGGAGGCAAAGTCCTGCCACATCCGGTCAGACCATCTGGGCACTTATGTGTTCACAGGTGAGTCCTATTTCCCACTTGGCAGTCAAACAGGTCCAGCTGGCCATCTTCACCCCAGCCCCTCTACACGTCCCTTTGGTATAGCCTCAGGCAGTGTTGCCTGGAGGATATCTGTAGTGTTGAAGGAGATTGTGGAACCAGAGCTGACCCCAGGCAGCTACCTCATGAGGAGCCAAAACCCCTGCTGTTTAAAGACAGTTACCATAACCTGCACTTCTCCCTCCAAGACATCCTCCACTGGAGGAGCAAGCTGCTGGCCAAGTACTAGGAGTCCCCTTGTATCACATTTGTAATGGCAGCCTGAAGGCCCTACACTAAACCTTCACCCTGGAGAGGCACAGCCTGGCCTCCACGAAGCTCACCTGCAAGATCTGTGTGTAGTATGTGGAATGGGATAGTATGTGGAAGGGGAAGGCCAGATATTCCAGCTGCATACCATACCAGCAGAGACAGCTGCTGGCTCCCTGGATACCATCTACTCTGCGGCCACAAGCATGCTCACTACCCTGCTGGGACTCCATGACTTTAGGATCCTGCTGTCAATCTACCAGAAGATATACAACCGACTGGAAGCCCCCAACTCATGGGGCAATGATTAGCACCTATTGGCAAAAAAAAAAGAATTTCTCCATGGACTATTACCTGAACTACTTTGCCGCAGGTATGATCCTGGACCTCTAGGAAGCTCTGCAGTGGATGATGGGGGCCTCAAAAGCCTGGTGCCTTGGAGGACATAGGAAAGAGTGAGACACTGGTGGCCATGGCCACCAATGGGGACTGCTAAGCTGCCCCAGACTGTGGGCTCGTAGGATTGGCAGAAAGCGCATACAGGGAGGTCGTTGCCACCTAATGTGGAGAAGTCCAGTCTCTGCAGTCGTCCAGCTCACAGCCAGAGTCACCCCTTCTCCTCTTTCCTTGCCCTACCCCCAGACTGGGACAATCCATGTGCTCTGGTGTCAAGAGGACCTGGTGTTGCTACTCCACCTCTGCTCTCTTCTATCCTCAGACCTCTGTGCAGAAACCAAAGTGGGGCTGATGACTCTGGAAGAAGTTAGTGTAGTAAGAGAGTGGCCCTCCCTCCACTCTCACCCTCCACCCCCAGTCCCAGGACCTATGGGGTAAGTTTGTTTTAATTTCAATGCTGTTTTTGGACCTGCATCAGAGTGCAGCTTTCCCTCTGCCCAATCCTACTTTCTTTTTCTGCCACACACCCCTGCCACATGTTGTTAAACATCTTGTTCCATAAACTGTCTCTGAGTCTGTTTTCCAAAGAATCCAGACTATGACAACAATCATCATTTCTTCATCCAACAATGATTTAGCAAATGTCAATGACCTGATAAAGATTCCATTTTGGAGTTTACACTCTAGTGGAGGGAACAGATAATTAACAAATAGCTTTATTATGGACCCAGACACATGCACATACACACTTACACACTGCTTTAGGAGATGTTCAGTCAGCAATTTGATTACGGACTCTTGATCTACTAGATTCTGCATATAGAAGTTGGGGGTGAAGTGCAAACACAGAATTGTGAGTTATTTAAAAAAGTGTTTCTAACAAGGTTTCTGGGGTGTTCCCTGGACTTCCTTAAATACTACAATTCTGGGTACACCATGGACATGTTTGTTGTTTAAAGCATGGTGAGTTATGGGAAGAATCTAGACCACTGACCTCCAAGCTGACATTCATTCTCTCAGTGTCCCCTGCTACCTGCAGCCACACGAGGTGAGTCTGACTAAGGGAGAGAGGGGAGGGGACTCTCAAGTTGTAAGTGGGGGATTTCACATCCCAACTTGCTCTTCTGAATCTTCCTGCACAATCAAAGCCTACCTCCAGCTTGTCCAGGTTCTCATCCTCTCCCTGCTCTGTTCTTAGTGTCTCATTAAGCTTGTTCTGCTTTTCCTGGGCTTTGCAAATTGTAAGCATCATCCCCTGGACTCCAGACTCCTACAGCAGACATTAGAATGACCTCCTTTACAGGGGCAGTTCCTCAGTGGCTGCACAGCCACCCGGTAGGTCTCCTTGGACTCACCACTGTGTCACTGCAGGGCCCATAGGATCCCATACCCCAGTGTGGACGAAAAGGATTAAAAATCTTTTTCTAATCAACTTTTGGGAAGTAGAACAGGTAGGGGCTTCTAATGGCTTGGTCAAAAGGGCTACTCAGTAAAGAGCAGAGGATCTGAGCTTCCAGATGGCACACTAGGTTAATGGTGTGCTTACCTCCTCCCACCACTACATCAAAATTACAACTACATCATACAACAACCACCCTTGAGAACTACCTGAAGACTAGCTGAATAGCTCCTATAATTAAGGATATAAAGAAGAAGCCACATCAAGACTGGTAAGAGGGGCAGAGACTCAAAATGGGTTTAACTGTCGTATATTGTACCCACATATGGCAGTTAAAATTAGCAGATATACCTCCTCTGTGGTCTTCCCAGAGGAGTGGCAAGTCTCAGCCCCACAGCTGGCTCCCCAGTCCCTGGGATTAGAAAGAGAAATCCCCTTAACTTCAGGCTGTAGACCCAAGGAAAATTGTGCCTGAAGGAGATGGAGGGCTCTGGAGTCCCAGGCATTCCTCTTAAAAGGCACAGACTTACTTGCTGCCAGACTCACTCACTCTGCACTCCAGCACTGAGGTAGAAGCTTGAAAAAGGCCAGAGACACACAGAGAGAAAATAAATTGTGGGGCTTCAGGACAAGGGCTAGAGGGGCTGTTCTTTCTGGGAAGAAGTGCTGGCAGGCATCACTGTTCCTTTGTTGAGTCCCCTCCCCTCCCAGACTGTTGGTGAAGGTGGGCACAAAGTTTTGAGTGTCCACCAACCTGGCTAACACCATTCACCCTGCCCTGGTGGTTCCCTGAGACCCTGCCCCACCCAAATTAGGGGCTTACCTAAACCACTTCCAGGGGCTTATCCATATAAACAGCCTGTCTCAGCTCACACTAAGAACTCTCTCAAAGGTTCACAAACCTCAAATGAGCAGCATCAGGCCTTGGCCTACTCCATACTACTTGCTAAATGGCCCTAAGTTGGCACTACTAGCAGCTGGCCTCATTCGGAGCTTACCATCTCGCAGGTGTCTTCAAGCCCAGTACATGGGGTAGCCATCTTTGAATCACTTTGTAGCTCCTACCAGGTAGCCCCAGGCCAGGCACAAGCAGATGTATTTGGCTTACACCACAGCCCCTCCTACAAGGCCCCAGAACTACTATACCCAGTGTGGCTAGCTTCAGACCATGCCAGAACACCACCCAAACACCTCCAAAAAAAAACCACACCCGAAGAGTGGGCTCAGCAGGCACCAGAGCCTGACTAAAGCAAATCCTGCTCCATGGGATCAGTCCCTGCACAACAGCTTATCTGCTGTGCTCAGAGCCATTCCTCATAGCCAATCAGCCTGAGGGTCAGTCTCCTCCACAGACATGACAACAGCAATCAAGGCTCAATGACAACAGGATGGCATACACAAGCCACACAAGGAACACCCTGGAGTATCTGGGACAGGTGACCCAGGAGACTGCACTACTAGGCCACACAGGACAGATTTACCCAATACATAGAAACACATGTAGAGAAGCAGCCAAAATAAGTAGTCAAAGAAAAATGTCCCAAGTGCAAAATAATAGGAAAGAAAAAAAAAAAAAACTCCAGGAAAAGAACTCAACAAAATTAGAGGCAAACAATCTACCAGATGCAGAATTCAAATCACTGTTCATAAGGATGCTCAATGAACTTAGGGGAAGAATATATGAATTCAGTGAGAACATTAACAAAGAGATAGAAAACATAAAAATAGAGATAGAAAAAAGAATCAACTAGAAATTAAGAATAAAATAACTGAAACAAAAAACACAATGAACTGAATCAATGTGTTAGATGAATTAGATGATCAAGTCCGGGATTTGAAAGATAAGGTAGTTAAAAACACCCAATTAAAACAGCAAAAAGAGACTTCTGGCCAAGATGGAAATGTAGGTGGACACACTGTGCCTTCTCTCACACCAAAATTAAGGACAACAAAGATTTAGAAATAAGAAAACAACCAGAACTGATAGAAAATTGAACTGTATGGAAGTTCAACAACCATTAATCCAGACAGGTAAGAGGGATGGAGTCGTGGCAGGAAAAAGTGGAGGTGCAGACCTGGGCATGCAGGCAGCAGTGGCTGGCAGATCCCAGGTACATAGGTGGTGATTAGTGGACCCTGGGCATGAGGTGGCAACTGTGCAAACCCAGTGAGGCCATGCAAGGCAGCTGGCTGACCAGGTGGTCCCACATTCATGTGCAGATAATCCAGGCAAAGGTGAAGTGGCGGAAGGGATAGGAATCCAAGAGAGAGTGGAGCAAGTGCCATTGTTCCCTCTCGGACACCGCCCCCACATACAGCATCACTACCCAGCAACTGGGATGCCCCACCCTGGGGAACACCTAAGGCTCCACCCTTCACTATGTAAGAGCCATGACCAGACGGAAAAAAAAAAAAAAAACACCAAAATGGCTCAAGCAGGAGAACAAATCAAAGCCCCAGAGCCAATTCATCTAAGCAACCAAGAGAGAGCCAACCTCTCAGATGCACAGTTCAAAGCCCTGGTGATCAGGATGCTTACAGAATTGGTTGATTTAGCTCACAAATTAGATGAACAATGAAGGCTACCATAAGTGAAATGAAGGAAAATGCACAGAGAACCAATAGTGATGGGAGGAAAACTAGGACTCAAATCAATGGAGTGCACCAGAAGGAAGAAACAAACAACCAAACAGAAAACAAGGAAGAAACAAGAATTCAAAAAAATGAGGAGAGGCTTAGGAACCTCCAGGACATCTTTAAATGTCCCAACATCAAAATTATAGGGGTACCAGAGGGGAAGAAGAAGAGCAACAAGTGGAAAACTTATTTGAACAAATAATAAAAGAGAATTTCCCCAATCTGGCAAAGGAAATAGACTTCCAGGAAGTCCAGGAAGCTCAGAGAGTCCCAAAGAAGTTGGACCCAAGGAGGAACACACCAAGGCACATCATCATTAAGCTACCCAAGATTAAAATGAAGGAGAGAATTCTAGAAGCAGCAAGGGATGAGGGGACAGTCACCTACAAAGGAGTTCCCATCAGACTGTCAGCTGATTTCTCAAAAGAGACCTTACAGGCAAGAAGGGGCTGGAAAGAAGTATTTGAAGTCTTGAAAGTCAAGGACCTATATCCAAGATTGCTCTATCCAGCAAAGCTTTCATTTAGAATGGAAGGGAAGATAAAGTGCTTCTCAGATAAGGTCAAGTTAAAGAAGTTCATCATCACCAAGCCCTTATTATATGAAATGTTAAAGGGACTTACCTAAAAAAAAGCAGATAAAAAATAGGACAGTAAAAAGACAGCAAACTCACAGATATTAGCAACCACACCTAAAACAAAAGCAAACTAAGCAAACAATAGAACAGGAGCAGAAAAACATAAATGGAGATCACATGGAGGGTTAGCAACAGGGGAGTGGGAGGGGGAGAGAGGGGGAAAAGGTAGAGAGAATAAGTAGCATAGACAGTAGGTAGAAAATAGACAGGGGGAGGGCAAGAATAGTGTGGGAAATGTAGAAGCTAAAGAACTTATGATACATGGACATAAACTAAAGATGGGGAATATGGGTTGGAGAGGGTGTGCAATGTGAAGGGGAATAAATAGGGGATACTGGGACCATTGTAATAGCATAATCAATAAAATATATTAAAAAACTAAAAATATGAAAAATACTAAATGCATTAGAATTAAAAATATTTTCACACACACACAAAAATAAAATAGCCAGAAGAAAAAAGAATAAAAAATGTGGCTAGTTTCAGGGAACACTGGGAGACATCAAATGTAACAATACTCCCATCACAATGATCCTGGAAGGAGAAGAAAAAGTGCAAAAGATTGAAAACCTATTTGTAGAAATAAGGATAGAAAACTTCCCTAACCTGGTGAAGGAAATATACTTACTTGTCTAGGAAGCGCAGAGAGTCCACAACAATATGAGGCCCACACCAAGACACATTACAGTTATAATGCCAAATGTTAAAGACAAAGAGAGACTCTTAAAAGCAGCAAGAGAAAAGGAGTTAGTTACCTAAAAGTAACATTCCACAGGACTGTCAGCTGATTTCTCAACAGAAATTTTGCAGGCCAGAAGAGATTGGCAAAAAAATATTCAAAGTGATGAAAAGCAACGACTTACAACCAAGGCTATTTAACCTAGTGAAGTTATCATTTAAAATGTAAAGAGAGATATAGAACTTTTCAGAAAAGAAAATGCTTGAAGGAGTTCAACACAACCAAACCAGTATTACAAGAAAAGTCAAAAAGGCTTTTAAGAAGAAAAAAACAGTAAAAACTATAAATAATAAAATTATAATAACTACACATATATCAATAATTACTATTTTTTATCATCTGAAAAAAGTATCTACTTTATTTTTTACTTTAATTGTTGTTCTTTTATTTTTCTGTCTTCTACTCCCATCCCAGCCCACCACCCCAGCCCTCCTCCGCCCCCTCCCATTTCCACCCCCCTTATCTTTTGTCTATGTGTCTTTTATAGTTGTTGCTCTAAACCCTTCTCCTTTTCCCTTGAAATTCCTGCCCCTCTCCTCTCTTGTTCTCAATTTCAGTGTCTTTGGTTATATTATGCTTGTTTGTTTGTTCTGTTGATTAGGTGTCTGTAAAATTATTTTAAATGTAAGAAAGGCTTCAATCAAAAGACAAAGGGTGGCTGAATGAATAAGAAAACAAGATGCATACTTACGCTGCTTACACAAGACCCCCTTCAAATTAAAAGACACACACTGGGTGGCAAGATAGGTGGGAGTTGAGTCCACTTCCCCCTGCACATGGGTAAAACACCTAGCCAATCTTATGAAGAACAGAGCAAACAGCCAAGAATATCCCAGCATATATGAAGATGGGAAACCAAAAATTGTAGAGGACATTGAAAAATCAGACGAGTAGGTGGAAGCTGTGAACACCAGGATATCTGCTGGAGGAGGAAACCCAACAACAAAGGAAAAACCAACGGATAACAAAAGAAAGTGAAGGAGTGAGTGGAAGCCAAACTAATTCAATCCAGGACCTATCTGGAAATACAACTAAATAGTGGAGAAATTACCTAGAACAAACAACTGAACAAGAACAAGCAAGAGAGAATCCTCAAATCCTTGTACACATGGAAGAACCACCTTCAACATAACCTGCCCAGACCTGCACAACAGAATACAAAAGGTGGTGGACAGAGTGACACTCTGTTAACCATCTGGAGGGAAAGACCCACCAAAGAAAGACCTAACAACAATCAAAACCCAAAGACAAACACAGAACCAACATAAACAACAGCCCAAGACCAGCAAGCTCGGGAGATCAAGGAGACTGCACCACTAAATTTCACAGGTATTCTACCATAGATGTTCACACCATAAACCCAGGGAGTCAGAACAGATAAATTAAAGAATCAGAGGCTAGCAAGAAGAGTCTCACAAACAAGGGGAGGACAAAGAAACAACCCCCAAAGGAAAGGAAAGGAGGAAGCCTCAGAAAGAATGCTAAATGAAATACAGGCAACTCAACTATCAGATATTGAGTTCAAAGCAATGGTTATCAGGAAGCTCAATGAGCTCACAGTGAATTACTAGAAACTACAGGCAAACTACAATGAACTCTGAAAACTATATCAACATGAAAAAGGAAATAGAAACTATCAACAGGGATGAAGAGGAAATGAAGAATACAATTTCTGAACTGAAGAACACAGTAGAAGGAATCAAGCAGAATTGATGAAGCAGAGGATTGGATCAGTGACCTTGAGGACAAGATAGAAAAAAACACCCAGAATGAGAAAGGAAAGGAAAAGTGTCTCATTAAGAATGAAGAGGGGTTAAGGGAAATGCAGGACAACATGAAATGTAATAATATCCATGTAACAGGGATCCCAGAAGGAGAAGAAGAAGAGCAAGGGGTAGAAAACCTGTTTGAAAAAGTCATGATGGAAAAATTCCCTAATTTGATGAGAGAAAAAGTCACACAAATCCAGGAAACATAGAGTCCCAATCAAGAGGAACCCAAAGAGGCCCACTTCAAGACACATCATAATTAAAATGGCAAAATTCCAAGACAAAGAGAGACTCTTAAAGGCAGCAAAGGAGAAACAGGAAGTTAACATACAAGGGAGCGCCAATAAGGTTAGCAGCTGACTTCTCAATGGAAACGCTCCAAGAAAGAAGGGAATGGCAAGAAATATTCTAAGTAATGAGAACCAAAGCCCTGCAACCAAGGCTACTTTACCCAGCAAGGCTTTTAATCAAGCTAGAGGGCCAAGTAAGGAGCTTCCCAGATAAAAGAAGTCTAAAAGAATGCACCTCTACCAAACCAGTTCTGCAAGAGATGCTAAAGGGACTGCTTTAAGGAATTGAAGGAAAAGAGAGAGAGGGGAACACAAAATGGCAATGAATAAGTCCCTGTCAATAACAACCTTAAACATAAATGGATTAAATGCTCCAATCAAAAGACATAGAATAGCTCAATGGATAAGAAAGCACGACCCATACATATGTTGCCTACAAGAGACCCACTTCAGGACAAAAGACCTACGCAGACTGAAAGTGAAGGGCTGGAAACAAATTTTCCAAGCAAATGGACAGGAAAAAAAACAAAAGCCAGGGGAGCAATACTCATATGAGACAAAATAGACTTCAAAAGAAGGACCATAAAGAGAGACCCAGAAAGTCACTTCATAATACTCAACGGAAGAATCCACCAAGGAGACATAAACACTGTAAATATATATGCACCCAACATAGGAGCACCTAAATACATCAAGAAAATCTTAGAGGACTTCAGGAAAGATATTGACAGCAACACAATTATAGCAGGGGATTTTAACACCGCACTGTCAAAAACGGACAGATCTTCCAAACAAAATATCAACAAAGATATTGTGACATTAAAAAACACTCTAGATGAAATGGACTTAAATGATATATATAGAGCCCTTCATCCCAAAGAAACTAAATACACATTCTTTTCAAATGCACATGAAACATTTTGACAGATAGACCACATGATAGGACACAAAACAAGCCTCAACAAATTAAAGAAAATTGAAATCACACCAAGCATTTTCTCCCACCACAAGGGACTGAAACTACAAACCAACCCAAGGGGAAAAACCAAAGCACTCAAAATCATGGAGATTGAATAACTTGCTATTAAACAATGAAAGGCTCAAGAATGAAATTAGGGAAGAAATCAAAAATTTCTGGAAACAAATGAAGATGAACTCACAACAACCCAAAACTTATGGGACACAGCAAAGGCAGTCCTCAGAGGAAAGTTCATAGCAATACAGGGCTACCTAAAAAAGATAGAAACATCTCAAACAAACAACCTAAACCTATGACTACAAGAACTCGAGGAGCAACAGTAAAGATAGCCCAGAGCAAGTAGAAGGAAGGAAATAACCAAGATCAGAGCAGAATTAAATGACATAGAGACTAAAAGCACAATTCTAAGGATCAATGAATCCAGGAGCTGATTCTTCGAAAAGATAAACAAAACTGACAAGGCTTTAAGCAGGCTCATCAAGAAAAAATAGAGAGGACCCAAATAAACACAATCAGAAATGAAAGAGGATAGATTACAACTGAGACCACAGAAATACAAAGGATTGTAAGAAATTACTACGAAGAACTGTATGCCAAGAAATTTGAAAATCTAGGTGAAATGGACAAATTTCTAGAAGAAAATAATCTCCCAAAACTCAGTGAAGAAGAAGCAAAAAGCCTGAACCGACCAATAACAGCAGATGAAATAGAAGCAGTTATCAAAAAACTCCCGACACACAAAAGCCCTGGACCAGATGGTTTCACAGGAGAATTTTACAAAGCATTTAAGGAAGAGCTAACCCCTATCCTTCACAATCTTCTTGAAAAAATCCAAAATGATGGAAGACTACCAAACTCTTTTTATGAAGCCAGCATCATTCTAATCCTCAAACCAGATCAAGACATAACAAGGAAAGAAAACTTCAGGCCCATATCGCTGATGAACATAGACGCTAAAATCCTCAATAAAATACGGGCAAACCGCATCCAACAACACATTAAAAAGATCATACATCATGACCAAGTGCGATTCATCCCAGGGATGCAAGGATGGTTCAACATACGCAAATCAGTAAATGTAATACATCACATAAATAAAAGCAAAGACAAAAATCACATGATCATATCAATAGATGCAGAAAAAGCATTTGATAAGGTACAGCACCCGTTTATGATAAAAACACTCAGCAAAGTGGGAATTGAGGGAGCATTCCTCAACATAATCAAGGCCATATATGAGAGACCTACAGCGAACATTATACTCAATGGGCAAAAGCTAAAATCTTTTCCACTAAGATCAGGGACAAGACAAGGGTGTCCACTTTCACCACTTCTATTCAATATAGTATTGGAAGTATTGGCCACAGCGATTAGACAAGAAAAGGAAATAAAAGGCATCCAAATTGGAAAGGAAGAAACAAAACTATCATTACTTGCAGATGACATGATAGTGTACATAGAAAATCCTATAGACTCGGCCCAAAAGCTGCTGGACCTAGTAAATGAATTTGGCCAAACAGCAGGATACAAAGTCAATATCCAAAAATTAAAGGCATTTTTGTATAGAAACAATGAAACAGCAGAAGCAGAAATCAAGAAAAAAAATCCCATTTGATATAGCAAAAAGAAAAATAAAATACCTAGGAATAAACCTAACCAAAGACATAAGGGATCTGTATGCAGAAAACTACACAACATTGAAGAAAGAAATCAAGGAAGACACAAACAAATGGAAACATATACCGTGTATTCAATGCAATACCTATTAAATTACCAATGGCATATTTCACAGACATAGAACAAACACTTCAAAAATTTATTTGGAGCCATAAACGACCTCGAATAGCTGCAGCAATTTTGAGAAAGAAGAGCCAAGTAGGAGGGATTACAAAACCTGATACCAAACTGTATTACAAGGCCACTGTAATCAAAACAGCCTGGTACTGGCACAAAAATAGACACATGGACCAGTGGAATAGAATAGAGAGCCAAGAAGTAAACCCATTTCTCTACGGTCAATTAATATTTGACAAAGGAGGCAGCAACTTAAAATGGAGTAAAAGTAGCCTCTTCAACAAGTGGTGTTGGGAGAACTGGACAGCTACATGCAAAAAAATGAAACTTGAACACCAACTTACACCATACACAAAAATAAATTCCACGTGGATAAAAGATTTAAATATAAGCCATGACACCATTAAAGTCCTAGAGGAGAACATAGGCACGAAAATCTCAGACATTTCACACAGCAACATTTTTACTGACATGTCCCCTAAAGCAAGGGACATAAAGTAAAGAATAAACAAATGGGATCTCATCAAAATAAAAAGCTTCTGTATGGCTAAAGAAAACAGTATTAAAATAAAAAGATAACGAACTATATGGGAAAACATATTTGCCAATGATACCTCAGACAAGGGTTTAATCTCCAAAATATATAAAGAACTTACAGGACTCCACTCTAAGAAGACAAGCAACCCAATTAAAAAATGGGCAAAGGACTTGAACAGACACTTCTCCAAGGAGGACATACAGAAGATCCAGAAACACATGAAAAGATGCTCCATATTGCTAGCTATCAGAGAGATGCAAATTAAAACCACAATGAGATACCACCTCACACCAGTCAGAATGGCCATCATAAACAAAAC
>PVKU01010391.1:0-52602 GCA_004027475.1 Anoura caudifer | reverse complement strand
GGATCCCAGACGTTTGCTTCTCTTCCTTGCAATTACGGTACCCTGACTTAGGGCAGAGGGAGATAGGAAGCACTGTGGGTGTCTGTGGGTATCCTAAAGGACTTTGATATTTTAATGGAGACGTTAGGTTGCTACTTTAACTCTGTATAGCATTAAATAAACATTTCCTTTCCTTTTCACAAATCTCTGGCTTTGAGAGACATCTTTCCATAAGGCGGCGGACAATAACGGACCTTTCTGTTGCTCTGTAACAACATGGTTTTGGATTAAGACCTGGAGAGCTGATGGTGCTGGGGACCATGGGAGGCCTGCCCGGCCCAGCCCGGAACACTGACAGGACCCAGGAGAAGTGCCCTGCGGACTGCTGTTCTTTTTTGTTCTGGAGGACAGTACGTCTGATCAGCACGTTCCGAGACTGGCCAACTGGGCAAAGAGGGGGAGGAAGAACTGTGTGTGTTTGTGGGTGTTTTAAGGGACTTTGGGATTTTAACAGTGACCCTCTGGCACTACTCTAAACCTGTATAACTTTTGAACAAATAGTTCCTTTCCTTTTCACTAAACTCTGGCATCGAGAGCCATAATTCCTAACACCTGGCAGCGGGCAAAGATGAACTTGTCCAGAAGGACCCTGGGGAAGGGCCCTTCTGGGCCCCCCATGGGCTCATTTGGTAACACTATCAACACTTTAAAATTGCTGTGTAAATTGGATATTCACATGGAAAAAAAATTACCCCTATTTCACACCACACACAGAAATCATTTCCAGGTGGATTATAGCTCTAAATATAAAAAGCAAAGCAATAAAACTTCCAGATCATAACGTAAGAGAATTAACCTTAGTGGTAGGCAAAGATTTCTTAAACAAGATACAAATAGCACTCACTAACCAAAATGAAAAAAAGAATATATGGATCTACACCGAAATTAGAAACTGCTGTGCTCCAAAATGCAACATTGATAGAACAAAAGGTATTATATATATAAGTGAAAAATGAGCTTATCCAGATTATATAAATAACTTTTGCAAACCAATTATACAAACAACTCAATTAAAAAATGGAGTAAAAGACTTGAATAGGCACTTTACAAAAGAGCTATCCAAATGGCCAATAAACATATAAGAGTTTCTTAAACTCATCGGAGATCCAGGAAATGCACATTAAAAACACAACACGATACAACTGCACTACTGGAACGGTCAGAACGTTAGGGTTCGACTGCACACGGTGTTAGTGCGCATGCGAAGTGCCTGACCCTCGCACACTGCTGGTGGGACCGTGTGCTGGCAGAACTATTTTAAAAAGTGACAATATCCACTAAAGCTGCACACACATGTGCTTTGTAACTAAGCACTTCCACTTCTAGGTATATGCTCAACAGAAATGCCTGCACATATCTACCATAAGACACGTACAAAAACATCCCCAGCAGACTTGTCCGTGATAGTCCCCAAACAGAATCAACCCTAATGATAATCAATCGAAGAATGGGTAAGTACATTTTGGTATATTCACAACATGAAATATTACACAACAGAAATGAACAAGCTACTGCTATACACAAACATAATGATGGATAAAAGAAGCCAGACCTGGAAGAGCACCTACTGTATGGTGCCATTTACATAAGATCAAAATAGAGGCACAGTAAATCTGTGGTGTTACGGGTGAGCCTTCCACGTGCGGGTCAATTCCATTTCTAGACTTGGGTCGTGGTTCACAGGTGTGTTCAACAAAGGGGCGTACCAAAGTAGGGGGCCTCGGGAGTGGTCAGCCCCTGTGGAGAGGACTATTTCATCACTGACATCGTTCAGAATAGCCAAAGCGTAATAATGATCATTCAAAGCAGAATGACTGCTTTTCTTTTGTTTTTAACTTCTCTACAGACAGTAAACCTCCCTCATCGCCTGAACCTCAGTGGACTATTCCCCCCACCACCCCCACACACTACTATCTGTCAAGCTTAGGATTTGTACAATGTCAGTATGTTGGCTACACTCAAAAGAAATGTTTATTTTTAATTGTTAATGGCAACAACCAAACACTTCCAGACTGTATTTGATCACGCAAATGTGATCTATCACTTCTAAACCAGAAAACATTACAGTAGTGTAAACCATAACCCGATTTCATTTCATCACAGTGGCTGACTCTGAGAAGGGTAGAAAATGGAACTTCAACTTTTTTTGTATGTGTGTATAATGGAAAATGGCTGCTGCAAGGGCCACCTGGATGAAAGTCATTTTTGGGGGAGGTGTTAAGTGAAGGCATATACTGAAACATCACGTAGCACCAACACAACGAAAAGGTTTCACCCAAAAATATACAAGAAAAGAGAGCCAATAAAAAATGCCCATGGTGCCCCATTCTCCCATCCTCCTTTAGAGGCCCAAGGGCCAAGGCACACGCACAGGAGGAGCTCAGAAAAAAGAATGTGGAGTTGAGGAGAGCCTGGCGCCTGATACTTCTGTCTACAAGGTCTGAGCTCACCCAGAAGGCAAAAGACCTGGTAGCCTGGAGCTGGGAGGTGCTGAAGTCAGTACAGACCAAGGAAGGGTCAGCCTAAGGGGTGAGTAGAACCGCAACGGAAGTGAGAGAGACAGAACATCAGGGCCTCTGCCAACCTCCAGTACTGTCTCCCTGGGCTTTGGGGACCCAAGAGGAAAGAGGATCCACCTCTAAACAGGAAAAGCGAAGCCCACTGAGCCTCAGTGTTTCAAATCCACAGGGTAAGTTAATAACGATCATTCCAATCCTCAGGGCGCTTTGTAGTTTGAGAGTTCACAAAGGCTGTTATTCCTTTTCTCATAATAAAAATAATAAATACTTATCAATGAAATTAGGAAAATAAAGGTAGAGGAAAAACTACTTACAGATGCTTAAGATTTTTATATCAGACTTCACATTCTACAAATCAGTTTTTTTCCTTTTTATTGTTTACAAATTAGTTTTGTTGGGTTTTTTACTTCTTTATTAAGTTGTAATCACACCAAATATACAAATTTGCATAGCAGGGATTATTATACTCATTTTAAAGATAAATAATCTGAAGTTCAAATAAGTTAAATAATTTGTCCAAAAAATACAGAGTTGGGTGAAAAGCCTGAGTCTAGAACCTAAAAATCCTGACATCCTTCTCTTTTTTTGACGAATTTGAGAAACAAGGAGGATCTCTCACTTCTCTGTCAATCTCCAGCAAGTGATTTCCTCTTTCATCTGTCCTTCCTGTCAGGAAAGTAGAAAACACAAAATTTCAACCAAAAAAGAGCTCTGAAGCCGCTGCGGAGAGTGGGGATCCTAGGCCGCTGAGGCTGGGAATGAGGCAGGCTGCAGGGAGCTGCCACTGAGCGCTTCTTCCTTTGGACAGCGCCTGAGTCAGGGACCTGGCAGAAAACAGATGGCCCCTTCTAAAGTGGGTAAGAAAAGCAAGTTTAATGAAGGCACTGTTTACAAAAGTATAAAAAGAGCTACAACAGCTTGCCAAAAATGACAAAGCATCCCAGGCCTAGGAACATTAGAATTGGAAGCTGCAAATAGCTGGGGCTTTGGGAAAGACACTCAGTCCTACACAAACAGGCAGAGAGCTGGGGAGTAAGCACCAAGCTCTCCTCCCTCGCTCTGAATTCCTTCCACTGTCTCCAAGATACTGGAATTAACCAGAAGCCAGAGAGCAAAGGGACTGGACAGAGCATCAAGGGACAGCGTGAAAAAGGCAGGACATTGCATCAGGAGGGCCAGGAAAAGATATTCAGGATGGGCTCTCATGTTTCCTTAAAATTGGAGGCAAAATAGAAGGTGTCCCTGAAATTATAATTTAAAGAAAAGACACATCAGATGCAGAGCTACTAAATGGATCTAAAGGAGAGACAGGCAAACTATAGCCTGCGGGCAAAATCCAACTCAAGGGCTGTTTTTTTGTAAGTGATATTTTATAGGAAAATTCCCACACCCATTTTTTATGTATTGTCTATGGGGCTGCTTTCATGTTACACAACCAAGTTGAATTGTTACAGCAGACACTGACTGGTCTACAAAGCTTTAAATAGAAATATATATCATGTTCATGGATTGGACGAATTAACATCATTAAAATGTCCATACTACCCAAAGCAATCTGTAGATTCAACACAATCCCTATTAAAACACCAATGACATATTTCACAGATTTAGAGCAAATATTTCAAAAATTTACATGGAACCAAAAACAACCAGGAATAGCCTCAGCGGTCTTGAGAAAGAAGAACAAAGCAGGAGGGATCACAATACCTGATATCCATAATCAAAATAGTCTTATAGACATAAGAATAGATGCATAGATCAATGGAACAGAATAGAGAGCCTAGAAATAAACCCATGTCTCTGTGGTCAATTAATATTTGACAAAGGGGGCAGGAGCATAAAATGGAGTAAAAATAGCCTCTTCAACAAATGGTGCTGGGAGAACTGGAACAGTACACACAAAAGAATAAAACTAGACCACTGACTTACACCATGTACCAGAATAAACTCAAAATGGATAAAAGGCTTAAATATAAGTTATGACACCATAAAAGTCCTAGAGGAAAACATAGGCAGTAAAATTTCAAATACACCACGCAGCAATATTTTTATCGATATATCTCCTCAGGCAAGGGAAATAACAAAAAAAATTAACAAATGGGGGTAGGTCCAATTAAAAAGCTTCTGCATGGCTAGAGAAAACATTATTAAAATGAAAAGGGAACCAATCATATGGGAAAACATATTTGCCAATGATACCTTGGGCAAGGGTTTGATCTCCAAAGTATATAAAGAACTCATACGATTCAACACCAGGAAGACAAATAATCCAATTAAAAAATGGGCAAAGAACCTGAACAGGCAATTCTCCAAAGAGGACATACAGAGGGCCCATAGGCATATGAAAGGATGCTCAACATTACTAGCCATCAGAAAGATGCAAATTAAAACCACAATGAGATACCACTTCACACCAGTCAGAATGGCCATCATAAACAAAGCAACAAACAACAACTACTGGCAGGGATGTGGAAAAAAGGGAACCCTAGTGCACTGTTGGTGGCAATGCAGACTAGTGTGGAAAACAGTATAGAATTTCCTCAAAAAACTAAAAATAGAACTACCTTTTGATCCAGCAATTCCACTGCTGGGATTGTACCCTAAGAACCCTGAAACACCAATCCAAAAGAACCTGTGCACCCCTATGTTCACAGCAGCATTATTTACAACAGCCAAGTGCTAGACGCAACCTAAGTGCCCATCAGTAAATGACTGTATCAAAAAACTGTGGTACATTTACACAATGGAATACTCCACAGCAGAAAGAAAGAAGGAGCCCCTTACCTTTCACAACAGCATGGTTGGAACTGGAGTGTATCACGCTCAGTGAAATAAGCCAGGCAGCAAAAGACAAATGCCGTATGATCTCACCTATAAGAGGAACATAATGAACAGAACAAACAAATGAGAAAAATAGAACCAGAGGCATGGAAACAAGGAACAGACTGACAGTGGCCAGAGGGGAGGGGGTGGGGATAAGGTGGAAAGAAGGGGAAGGGACCAGTCAAGGAACATGTATAAGTGCCCCATGGACATGGACAACAGGGTGGGGATTGACTGTGCGAGCAGGAGGCAGGGAGAGCAGTGGGAGAAAATTGGGACAACTGTAATAGAACAATAAAAAAAAATAAAGCCCATTACAGACACAAAATAATACAATTAAAATTTAAAAAAACTTAAAATATTTACTATCTGCCCTTTACAGAACAAGTCTGTTGACTTTTTCTTTTCCATAAGAATCGCATTTATTGCACACTCACTGTGCAACTCTTTACGCAATGCTTATTATATGCCAGATACTGTTATAGGCATTGGGGATACAGTAGTAAACTACATAAAAAACTATCCCTGTGGTACTTGTAAAGGAAGACAGATACTAAGGGAAATAAATAAGTAAATTACATGAAATCTAAAAATTGATGAATGCTATAAAAAGAGAGTAAGGGGGTAGGAAGTGATAGTGAGTGGGGGGGATGCAATACAAGGCATGTTACCTTTTACCTGAATCAGCTCACTGAACCCCAACATAACACAGTAAGGCAATAAGGAGTGTTGCAGTACGGCAAAACAACTTCTCAGATAAAAATGAAAATGAGACTCACAAACTGGACAAAGACTACACGGCTAATCAATGCTTTTGTTGGGATTTGAATTTACATCTGTCGGCTCCGAAGCCCTTGTTTGTATAACAATTATGCCAACCCCTGAAATTGAGGGCATTGAATCATAAAGGTAAAGTGACTTCTGATAAATTTTCTCCTTTGATGCCAAGAGGTAGCCAAAGCTAGTTATCTTCATTCTCTTGAGCATGACTTGCCCAAGCTCATAATTAGTTATCAGCCAAGCAAGGCTTAGACTTCTTCCAGAGCCAAACCCAGACATTTAATCTACAATAATTAAACTGGATTCTTAGCAGGAAGTGTTTTGAGGAGTTGACTGGAATCAAGAAAAGCTAAACACAAATGTGAAACAGAAAAAGCAAAGGAACACTTTTGACACAATAAACTAGGTTGCTCAGTGGTGCAATTAAGCAGATGACTATCAAATGACAATGCTATGAAATACATGTCATGAAAGACAAAGTGAGGAGTCTAACAACATCATAGCTATTAGCTTACCAACGTCAGTCAGTTGACAATATCTATCATCAGTTTTTCTCCCCTCTTCCAAAGGCCATATTACAATCATTTTGACATAAAGGATATAGGTCTGGGTTGTAGAGAAGAGTGATAAATATCTGGGATGTATAACAAAAGGCAATTTTTTTTTACAAAAAGCAATTTTTATGTCTATTTCAAGATGGCAGCATCTCTTGATTTTGGATGGAATGGCCTAGGGAGCACTAAGCAGGAAGCCCTGGATCATAAAGAGCCTGTCATTGATTCTCCCTGCAGTTAATGACGTCCCTAGGGTAGGAAAACTACTTAATTTCAGTGCCGAGATTCAGTATCTTATCCTGACTGTGGTGATTCAACAGCCCCCGGTGAGGGTGAATCACAGGAAGAGTTAGAAGGCTGCATGTGGCCCTGGAGCCTAGGCAGTCATCATATTCACGGACATCACCTGGCATTTACATCAGCCAAGTATTGGGCGCTGGGAACAAATATCACCAGCATCATCCCATCTGGTCACCATGATTCCAGCCAGGACTGTTTGGTTCTTGCCCTCAAAGCCAGGACACACCAAGGTTGGGACTGCTCTTTGGACACAGGAAGAAAGGGATAGTTCTAGGGACCAGAGTCATGAAACAAATATACATCCCTGAAGGCCCTCCAGATATTCTAATCCAAGAAGGAGAGACGAAAGCTTCAATAAGAGCTGAATTAAATATTAAGTAACAAAATAAATAACATACTAGTAAATGGTCTCTAGATAACAAGATTTACAGTGAACAGGAAGAACAGAATGGGATCTTTACAATACAGTGTATCCTGCCTGGGCAGAGGCAGTTTCTTAAAAGAGCTGCATCAAGCCAGGCAACAGCTACACTCACCTGGCAGTTGTAATAGTTATCTCCATAACAGACTTCTTAAAGATGCTGCCCCACCCACAGGCCAGGAGTGCTCCCACTGCCACCTGCTCCCAGGTGCCTCAACCCCCCTAAGCCCAATGACCAGCAATACTACATAAGGACAATAAGGAACCAAGCTGGGGGGTTGTTTAGGTTAAGAGGCTCTACCTTTGGAGGCCAGGATGGACTCTGAGCAACTAGATGTATGAGCAGATGCTCAGAAAGTCAGAGAAAGCGGCCCACACAGCCCCAGAGGCAGGGAACAGAACAGACTGATAGCATTCAGTTCCTCTGAGCCCAGTGAGAGGCCAAGTTCCATTATCCGGAGTTCCCCTAGGACTTGAGCTTCTTTGAATGATTTCTTTTCCTTGAAATGGAACAGTTCTGGACTAAAGATTTTTGTCCTATTATAGTAGCCAGATTAGGCCCCAGATGGAGCTGCTCACATGAAGCCTCAAGCCAGCAAACCAAAACTTAACTAAGTTTCTATGCACATCTCTCCCACAAAAGGCAGGCCGAGGTCAACCAGTTAGTACTGGCTGCTCAGCACAAGTTACCTGACCTGCTTTCCAAGCCACCCTCCTTGCTCCATAGGAAAGTAGCCCTGCTTTAACCACTCAGCAAATGCCCAGTGTAACTTTCTTTTTCCTGCTCACTTTGGTCTATGAAAATCTCTTACTTTACATAGCTCCTTTCTGTCTGCTGGGTTGGATGCTGACCCATTCATGAACTGTTGAATAAAATGCCTACTAGGTCAGTAAATTGTCTGTGGAAATTTTATTTTAACAGTCCTCTGCCATCCTTTGTAGGTTTTACAGATGAGGGGAAGAGACCGGCTTCTTTTTAGGGGAGAAAAGGAAGTATACCAGAACTTCTGACCTGGAGTCAGCGGGTCTGAGTTCATAAACAGGTTCTGAACTATGCCACAGTGTGACTTTGGGCAAGTCACAACCCCTCTCCTGGGGTTGGTTTCCTCACTAATAAAAGACCAACAGTTTCCACGAACTCATCCTAGACATTCTTGCAGATAATAATAGGGTTTCATAATATCACGTATCACCAAAACTCTAGTAGGAAGTATACATTCTTCCACTAAGAGGGTGCAGAGGCCACCCCTCCTTTCTGTGCACAGCTCTGTCAGCACTGCACATGCACCAGCTCTAGGCACCTGGCTGTTGCCTTCATGGGACTGGTGAGCTCCTTGAAGGGAGTAGCGGTATCCAATGCACACCACGCGATAAATGAAAACCCTCGGCTAGATTCGTTCCCAGAAGCAGAGGTGAATGTTAAAACCAGTGCATCTTCAAGGGGAAAATGGCCTCAGGAAGTAGCCTCAGATACCATCCAAGACACTCACATTAGGAGAACCTCAGGCTTCATTCCCTTCACTTGTCAAATGAGAGTCATGGTCGCTTTCTAGCGCTGTGTTTTGGTTTTCTATAGCTGTGTGACGAACTGTCACAAACCTAAGATCTTCAAACCAGACCCACAGTTCTGCAGGTGAAATGCCAGGCGAGCATGGGTGGGTTCTCTACTCAGGATATCACAGGCTGAAATCAAGGTATCAGCCAGAGAAAACTGCTTTTAAAAGAGCCCATGTGATTAGATGAGGACCATCCAGATCATCTTAAGGTCAACTGACTAGTAAAGTGAATTATAACTGCAAAATCCCCTTGCCATATAAGATACATAAACACAAGAGCAACATAACAGGTGAAGGTTATGGGGACCACCTTAGAATTCTGCGGCCACACGCTACTACCGTATTTCAATATTTTTTCTCCTTTCACCATTTTCTCAATTACAGGTGGATGAAGATACCAGCCTCCCTCACTTCGTTTGGCCTTCCCATCATTATGGGGTAACGTCAGTGTGTCTTAAGCATCTGGGAATGTTAGTTGTTAAAAGTAAAGGAGAGAAGAAATATCTCTGAATTTTATGAAAAATGGATTTCTATCCTACCGAGCTCCTGAATAACAGTAACAACAATGAAAAACACTCTCACCCTAAAGATTTTGGAATTACGTTTTTCAAGCTGTTTTCTGCTGAACATGAATCCTGCCAGGATCCCCTTAATAAAGAGGCTCCATTGACAAACTGACTTTTAAAATGCTGCACTGCATACCCGCAACCTGCCCACCCTACTCTATCCACCCCCTCGGTAGAGTAACTTCCTACACACTATAATACCAAAATGTGAAAAACTACAATTAGTAAATATATTTGTCACAAATCCCTCTTATCTCTTATTTTTTAAGTTTGTTCAGACCTTTTACAACTAGATGATAAGCCCAGTGAGAACCCAGATTTTGCTTGGTGCCCTGCTGCAGTCCTCGTCCTGTACTAGAGCTGGGTACACAGTCACAGTTTAGTAAGTGGTTGCTGAGAATATGAACGAACCAGTCTTCCAGTGCACGCATTTTAGGAATTGCCCACCTGGAATCATTACATATGAGCTAGTCCAGACGACTAAGGCTGGTCTGTTCCAAAGATGGGAAAGGAGAGTGGCCTGAACTCCATGAATGTTGTTTTTACTGCGGCTGACTTCCAGACCAGGAAATCAAGCAGTACAAAGTTGTTCACAAACCCAGGGCACAAGTGAGTTAGTGCAGCTCTCCATGGGCACTCAAAGGGAGGTGGTCTGTGTGACCCTCAGAGACTCGGGTCAGAGCAAGCCCTCTCAACTTCAGTGTGCATAGGGACCACCTGGGGCTCTTGTTAAAATGAAGATTCTTAAGTAGGTCTGGGGGTGGGGGATGGAGATTCTGCATGTCTAGTAAGACTCTGCATGTCTAGGATGCTGTTGGTCCATGGATTGCACTTTAAGAAGAAGCAAGTCATACAGGATCCCTGGCACTGGGGGATATCAGCACTCATGGGTCCGTCTTAGAGCTATAGAAGGAAATCCTTGTTGCACCTCAGTGACACACACTGTCTTCTATTTCTCAGGGTTACCGATCCCACAATAGACCTGGCCAGGACCCAGGTCTATTTCCAGGACCCAGTCATGGAAACAAACTCAGCGTTGTGCTTAGCAAAATAATCCTTACCCACATAATATAAATCTTCTGCAGCAGGGGTGTCAAACTCATTTTCACCCAGGGTCACATCGTCCTCGCGGTTGCCTTCAGACGGCCGAATGTAATTTTAGGACTATATAAATGTAACTAATCCTTAACTAGGGGCAAGGAGCTCGGTGCTGCCACCAGATAGGAACAAGGTGCCAGGCCAGATGAAACAAGGTGGAGGGCTGGATTAGGCCCACAGGCCTTGTGTTTGCCACCTGTGTTCTACAGCATGATTTTTAATGGTTGCATACTATTCCGCTGTCTAAACGCACACTAGTTTATTGAATAAAATCCCTAGTGACATTTAGATTGCTTATAGTTTTTCACTATTACATACAAAAGTGTTTTTCTGATGTTGAGTTGTCTGAATTCCTTATAAATTTTAGATACTAACTTTTTACGGGATGTATCATTGACAAATATGTTCTCCTATTCAGGAGGTTGTCTTTTCATGCTGTCGATGGTTCCCCATGATGTGCACAAACGTTTTAGTTTGACGTAGTATTATTTGTTTTTTTCTCTCGTTTCCCTTGCCCAGGAAGATATGTCAGAACCATACTGCTAAGAGAAATGTCCAAGATTTTACTGCCTATGTTTTCTTCTAGGAGTTTGTGGTTTCAGGTCTTGTATTTCAGTCTTTAATCCATCTTGAGTTTATTCTTGTATATTGCTTAAGAAGGTAGGTGGTCTAGTTTCTTTTTTCTTTCTTTTTTTTTTTTTTTTTTGCATGTAACTGTCTAGTTTTCCCAACACTATTTATTGAATAGGCTGTCTTTACCTCATTTTATGTTCTTGCTTCTTTCATCATAGGTTAATTGACCACATAAGCATGGGTTTATTTCTGGGCTCTCTATTCAGTTCTGTTGATCTATGTACCTGTTTTTTATGCCTGTACCATGCTGTTTTGAGTAGTACAGCCTTGTAGTATAGTTTGATATGAAGTAGTGTGGTACCTCCCACTTTGTTCTTATTTTTTAAGATTCTATTGCTATTTGGATCTTTTGTGTCCCCACACAAATTTTTAGATTATTTGTTCTAGGTCTGTGAAATACACTATTGGTATTTTGATAGGAATTTCATTGAATCTACAGATTGCCTTGGGTAGTATGATCTTTTTAATGATGTTAATTCTTCCTATCCATGAACACAGTATATACTTCCAATTATTAGTACCTTTTTCAATTTCTTTCTTCAATGTCTTATAATTTTCTGAGTACATGTTTTTTCCCTTGTTGGTTAAAATTATTCCTAGATATTTTATTTTTATTTTTTGATACAATAGTAAATAGGATTGCTTTCTTAGTTCCCCTTTCTGATAGTTCATTACTGGTATATATAAATGCAACCAATTTATGAATATTAATTTTGTATCCTGTTAAATCACAGAAGTCATTTATCAGTTCTAGTAGTTTTTGGTGGAATCTTTAGGATTCTCTAGGTATAGTACCATGTCATCTGCAAATGATGACGGTTTCACTACATTACCACCAGACCAGTATTACAATAAATGTTATATGGTCTTCTTTAAGAAGAAAAAAAAGGAAGGAAAGGAAAGCAAAGGAAATGGAAAAGAAAATAGTTGCAAAAAAATAAAATGATGCATTGGCTGGTGTGGTTCAGTGGATTGAGCACCAACCTGCACCAGCGAACCAAAAGGTTGCTGGTTCAATTCCTACTCAGGGCACATGCCTGGGTTGTAGGCCAGATCCCCATTTGGGGGCATGCGAGAGGCAACCAATTGACCTATCTCTCATACACTGATGTTTCTCTCCCTCTTTCTTTCTCGCTTCCCTTCTCTAAAAGTAAATAAATAAAATCTTCAAAATAAATAAGTGGCAATAAATATGTACCTATTAATAATCACTTTAAATGTAAATTAATTAAATGTTCCAATCAAAAGTCATAAAGTAGCTGAAGGGATAAGGAAATAAGATCCATATACACTGTCTACAAGAGACTCACTTAAGAATGAAAGATGCCCTTTATTTCTTAATGTGGAAGCTTAGATCATTGATTTTAGACATTTGTCCTCCTCTATTGGAAGCATTTAAAGCTATTAATTTCCTTCTAATCATTGCTTTGGTGGAATTTTACCCATTTTGATACACTACATTTTCATTTTCATTCAGTTCAAAATATATCCTAATTTCCTGTGTGAATTCTTCTTTAATCCACATATTATTTAGCAGTGCGTTGTTTATATTTTCACATATTTAGGAGTTCTTCAAATTCCTCTGTGTTCATTTATAATTTAATTTCATTGTGGTCCAGTAATTTTAAGTTCCTAAGTAGAGTCATTTATTTCTCTTACGGAAATCAAGAATTACTTTATTATATATAATGAGGAAAATGAAGAGTCCCAGCAAGAATAACCAATTGTCCCAACACCATACAGGGAAAGGCTACCCTTTCACCACTGAGTGACCTTAACACCTTACCTTAAAAATCAATTGCCTAAAAATCAATTGCCTATATAAGGATGATACGCTGCAGGGCTTTCAGTTCTGTGCCAACAATATACAAGTCTACCCTCACTCCAATACCATGCTGACTTGGTCACCATAACTGTACAGTCCAGTGATTTTAAGTTTTTAAGTAGAGAGTTATTCCTCACACGGAAATCAAGAATATCTTTATGTACAATGAGGAACAGGAAGAGTGCCAGCAAGTTTTAATGCCTACAAATGTATGTTCCTTCTAAAACTCACTGAGACCTATGAACAGTCTTAAGTAACCCCTGCCCCTGAGATCAGGAAACTGTTACCCAGTCTAGATATCCCCCTTTTTTTGGATAAAGCTTTTCCCAAACATTCCAGGAAGAATGGCATCCTCTGATCTCTCATTTGTTTCCAGGTACTCAGTTCCTGTGGTTAGTGTGGTGGCTAAAACCAAGGTGAACCTGTAAGGGTCCAAATCCTGGCTTGGACTCTCACCTGCGGGTTTTCCAGTGAGGTGCTACAGCTGATATTACTGCCTTTATGCCTTTCACTCTTGGACGTAAGACACTTGCAACAGATAAAGATAAACAGTTTCTTCCTTGTGCCTTACTCAAAGCTTTAACTTTAGTTTCTCTAGTACTTTTAAAATAAAAGTACTATCTATGCAGCCAGTCTATAGTTAGAATGTAGTTAGAATCCACAAGACATCATAATATAAATTGTTTTTCATTTCAGGGACCTGATCAAATTTTGTTCAAATTGAGTAAAAACCTTTCTTAACAACCCAAAGCCATTTTAAGCTGACATAAAATAACGTAAAGAAATTCTTCTTCAGAACTTTGAAGAGAAGTAAACATGTCTTGCCTCCTCACACAACATACCAAAATTACAGCTAAAATATAGAACAGTCATCACTCAAACCATCAGAAATTGAGCTGAAAGGAAGTCTGACAACTACAGAATTAAAGAAACCACATCCACCCAGACCGGTAGGAGGGGTGCAAATGTGGAACGAGCTGGTCCCTCACCCATATGTGGTGGATAAAAATTTGGGAGGGGCATCTCTGCAGTGAGGAGTCCCAACCCCACACCAGGCCCCACCCTTAGGGTCCCAGCGCCAGGAAGATAAGTCCCCATAACTTCTGGCTGCAAAAACCAGTGGGGATTGAGTCTGTGGAAAAAAACTTCCAGAGCCACCAGCAGTTCCTCTTCAAGAACCACACACATGGACTTAAAACTCAGAACACTCCCTCTGAGCTCTAGCACCAGGGTAACAGCTTGGCACCAGTGGCTTACAGGAAGGAAATGAAGTGTCTGGCATCAAGGTGAGAGCTGCGGGACAGCTTTCTCCCAGACAGAAAGGCAAGTAGTGGCCATTGACCCTTTTCTGAACCATCCCCTCCACAGAACCTTGCCATATCTGAGACTCCATCAAACTGGTTAACACTGTTTGCCCCACCCTGGAGAGCCCCTAAGGCTCCGTCCCACCCAACTTATAGTTGTTAACAGTGACTTTTCCGTACCAATGGCTGGTCTTGGCTCAAACTTCACAACTTCTTAAATTCTTTCAAATGAGCAACAGCTGGCCTCAGTGAACCCCCAGCACCCCCCCACCCCCAGTATCTCTTGCTAATGTTGCCAGGCCTGGCACTAGCAGCAGCCAGCCCAGATTCCCAGCTTCACTTTGCCTGGGAATCTCCACGCTCAGCACAAGTAGCAGCCATCTCAGACTACTTTAAAGCTCAGGCAGGGTGACCCTGGGCAAAACACAGGTGGGAGCTAACTTTGGCCTGCACCACCTGGGAAACCCCATGGCCCTGCACCCAGCAGACAGCTACAGACCACATCAGAGCACCACCACTCTGCCCCTGCACAGCTGATCCTCCATTGTCAGTGGAAGTTGGTGACCAATAGTCACAGCCAATCCTTGCAGCTGACTGGCCTTCACATTGACTTGCCAACAGCAACCAAGGTCAACTACAAGAAAAGGATGTACTCAGCCCACACAAAAGGTACACCTTGAGCACCCAGCTTGGGTGAAAGGGGAGGCTGTGCCAACTAGACCCTAAAGGACACCTACTACATTAGGTCACATTACCAAGACAAGGAGTCAAAGCAGCTCTACCTAATACACAGAAACACAGGGAGGCTGCCAAAGTGAGGGGACAAAGAAACATGGCCCAAAGGAAAGAAGAGAACAAAACTCCAGAAAAAGAGCTAAACAAAATGGAGATTAGCAATCTATCAGATGCAGAGTCAAAAACACTGGTTAAAAGGATGCTCAAGAAACATCCTCTCAGGGAGGATGTCAACAGCATAAAGAAGATCCAGTCAGAAATGAAGGATACGCTAATTGAAATAAAGAACTATTTGCAGGGAAACAACAGTAAAGTGGATGAAGCTGAGAATCAAATCAATGATTTGGAACATAAGGAGACAAAAAACAACCAATCAGAACAACAAGAAGAATCCAAAAAAAAAAAGAGGATAATATAAACAGCCTCTGGGACAACTTCAAGAGTCCAACATTCACATCATAGGGGTGCCAGAAGAGAAAAGAAACTAGAAATTGGAAATCTATTTGAAAAAATAGTAGACGAAAACTTCCCTAATTTGGTGAAGGAAATAAGACACACAAATACAGGAAGCTCAGAAAGCCCCAAACAAGATGGATGCAAAGAAGCCCATTCCAAGGCACATCATAATTGAAATGTCAAAGGTTAAAAATTAAGAGAGAATCTTAAAAGCAGGAAGAGGAAAAAAGTTAGTTACCTACAGGGGAGTTCTCATAAGACTGTCAGCTGATTTCTCAAAAGAAATTTTGCAGGCTAGAAGGGATTGTTAAGAAATATTCAAAGTCATGAAAAGCCAGGACCTACAGCCAAGATTGCTGTACCCAGCAAAGATATCATTTAGAATGGAAGGGCAGATTAAGAGCATCCCAGACAAGAAAAAAAATTAAGGAGTTTATCATCACCAAACTAGCATAATAAATAAAATGTGATTAAAAATAAGTAAAATTCACATGTATACTTGTGTTGATATTAAAAAAAAAGAAATTTGAAGAATTCAAATAGGAATGAAATAATGGAAATTTCAATCCTAACCACAATCTTATCCCCTGCTATAAGTGTAATTTTTGAGCAAAAACTATTGCAAATGACTAAATTGCTTAAGTATTCTCATTTTTACCATGACAGGTGTGGCTTAAATATATACATATTTAAATTTATATGCACATATGTAACTATAAATACACTTATATTTAAAAACATGTCACATGGAAAGTAAAATCTACTTGCTTCACTCTAACTAAGTACCCATTTCCCAGAGGAAACCACTGATTAATATTTGATTGCTATTGGTTATTTTTTTAAATTGTTATTTAGTAGCCTCTCGAAGGCTATTATTGACAAGTTATGGGTGGGATTTTCCAGGAAGATGGAATCCTGGCATTTATTTCTGATTCCATCTCAAACCTAACTAAAATGACAGTAAAGTAAAGGAATAAAAAGGACACAGACTCACAAAAACCAAAAAAAAAAGCATATCAACAAAGTTTTTTTTCCCTGCTTGGAAAATCCAATTCACTCTTTAGGTCTTCAATATAAATGATTGGCCAAGAATCACCAGACATTTGAGGAAATGGAAGTCAACAGATAATACATAAAATTGAAAACACACTATGAGCCCTGGCTGGGGTGGCTCGGTGAATTGAGCATCTGCCTACCAACCGAAAGGTTGCTGGTTCGATTCCGGGTCAGGGCTTATTCCTGGGTTGTGGGCCAGGTCCCCAGCTGGGGATGTGCAAGAGGCAACCAGTCAATGTTTCTCTCACACATGGATGTTTCTCTCCCTCACTTTCTCCCTCCCTCCTCTCTCTCTAAAAATAAATAAGTAAATAATTTTTAAAGGTAAAAAAAAGAAAACTCACTATGAGCAGCATATTGTGTATCACTATAAAAAGGTGATAAATAGAAAGTTAAAAGTAAAGGATTTAAAGTCTTTGCCTATGCTGAGCAGAACTCTAAGGAAAAAGGAGTGAACAGGGACCTACCGGTTTTCAATATAAACTTCATAGCATTAGTTACTTTTTTAAATTATACACATGCATTAATTTGAAAAAATTTAAATTATGTTCTAAGAGGCCACTAAGTTGTTTGTTTAACATAACTTCTCTTTCTATTTCACCCTTGATGATGTTTTCACTCTTTCAGAAGATAGCTTCAAGTGGATGACCGGTAGTTTTACATGTTCGTAACATTCTCTGTGCATCTGTGCATCATTTGGAGAGTTCCCAACTTCATGATGTCATAAAAACACATTTAAACAAGGAAATAAATACCCTGCTACATTCATACATGAATATTTATGTATTACAACCTCCCATCTGGCTACAGACATGACAGTACTTATTTTATCTGTTAGCACGGCAAACGCTCTGGCCTCACTATCTTCAGTAGAACTTGATTCACATTTCTCAAGTGCTTACTTACAATGCACCGTATCCTGTCCCAAAGCCCTTCCCATGCATCATTACACGTTAATTTTATAACAACTCTGAGGTAGGCGCCATTGTAATCCTCCGTGTTACAGCTAAGGAAACCACGGCATAGAGAGGCTAAATACCCCACCCAAAACTATCTGACTAGTAAGCGACAGAGCCAATTTTCTCAGACTTCAAAATCTAGGCTGCTATCCATTATATTATTCTGCTTCTTGCATGTTTTATACCACAGTTTTTCTGCAGTGTATGTGGTCCTTGTTTCAGTGCCGCTGTACAACACTGGCCGAGGGGTTGCCACCAAGGCAATGGCTCATTTCCCCCACACGTTGCCCGTCTATCTGTAAGCGCTGAGAGATAAAAGCAGCATTATTTCTCCTTTGCTCCCAATGTCATGTCCCACTCAGTACGACTGTGAAAAGAGTCACCTGAAAAGAGCCCGAGGGGAAGATGAGATGGTCTTCCTAAATCCAACATTCCCTCTCAGGATGCTTTTAAGGCCGTTCAGTAGGGCATCCAAAGACAGACAGCTCCCGAGAAGGCGTGACCAGGTGTCACCCTATCTACAAACAATGGGAGACACACAGAGGTGTGGAGATTTGGTTTCCTGAAATATTTGATTTCTTGAGGATTTCAAGGTGACGATGCCAAGGTCAGAGGAGTATTGCAGAAAATGGTTCAGGTGGAGAACCTGGGTAGAGTACCTGATGCACTCATCACCGCGGCCGTCTCGTTCACAGCCTTGCACAGACACGAGACAATCCTCACACACTGACACACACTCTGTTCTGCTCGCCACCTTTGGAAAGCAACATTTCCTTGACAGCACTTGCAAATCATGTTTTGTTTTTCTGCTCCAGAATAATTTGCACTGCAGAAATTCTTCCATATGTCAAAGTTGGTCTCCTCATTTTGCTTGGAGGAGGGAGGCCTACAGTTAAGGAGCTAGTTTAAACCAGAACATGTACAAATATTGTAATGGCACCCTCGTGACACAATGTGCAAGAATCTTCTGTTCCTGTAGGCTTCATCTCATTTCTAAAGTGTAGGTGAGTTCTGCACTAGGCATCAAGTTCTGACATGAAAAATGCAGCAATACAGCTAAAATACAGCTTAATATCCTGAATTTTGATAATATTAACACATTAACTGTTATTGCACATTATACTTATGTTAGTTAACTAATTCTCAGACAATGTGGTGAGGACGCATCATTGTTAGGAACTGCTGTTCCCTTGCTGTACAAACTTGCATCGTCCTACAGATGATTGTGTACATTCTCCATCCACTTCATTTGATTGTGGGCTCATAAAGAGAAAGGACTAGAGTCCATTAAGGGACAGCCATTGAGCTATGGTGATGTGGTGATGGGAGATGGCACCATGTCATGTAATGACAATGGGGCCTCCCTTTCCCTCTCAGACCTAGCTCTACATCCATTGCTCTGGGGCTGGTACCGTTCCCACTGTCCTCAATGTCTCCGAGGCCTGCAATAGTGCTCTATGAGGCCGTCATGATGCTAACAGCTGCTACACCCTAATGGGCCTGCACCCCTACACCCCCAAGCCTTCATACAGTAACACCACCGAGGCTACCACCTTGCTGGGACTACAGCTGACACACATGATCTCAGCCATTTACTCCACCAGAGTTCAAAGCTGCTGCAAGCTGTCTGCCAGACGATCATTTGACCCCTCATTCTCAACCTTTCCCTTACGTTGCTTCCACGAAGCTGTCAGAAGGGTGACCCGACTGCTTCCACCGAGACCTCTTCCCAGTTGGTCTACTGAATTGTACACTAATGCTTCAGCTCCCACAAGTATCAGAGTTTACTTAGGGCATGGTTATTAGCAAAGTTTCGCAGTCGACTTAGTTTTCGTCCAGTGGTGCTTAGCCCTGGATACATCAGAATCACCTGGAGAGCTTTGAAAACATACCGATGCTTGGACCTCACGCTCAGAGATGCTGGTTTAATTGGTCCGAAATAGGGCCCAGGCATTGCCATGCTTTACAAGTGATTCTAACGTGTATCAGGGTTGAGAACTATATGTCTCCACCTATATGTGAGGCATAAGAAGTGCTTATCAATTTAAGAGGCACATCAAACACATACAAGGTAATAGAATTAACTGACAGCAATTCAGCGTCATGTGTAACATCTTCATGTTTTTACAGCACTGAAGAGGTTCCCTTGTGCTGCATGTGGCCTGAGCACCCAGGGGGTGGAAAGCAGGGCCCTTCTGTCAGCACCAGTTCCAGGGTCTCTACCACTTTCCAAACTCTGAGGTCTCAGCTGCTACGACTAAAAGAGGCCAGAGGTAATCCACAGGTGCAGCGTGACAGTGAACTATCTTCCTTGTGTCCTGATGCTGAAGTGCTCCTTGCAGGCCAATGTACATCTTTATCTTACATTTAAGACTTACTTTCTACCACCTGTTCTCAGTGAATGCGGCATGTGACCTGAGGTAGTAAAAGCAGTCAGAGGCGAACCTCCGTGGGGGCTGCCTGGCTCTGAAAGCCTATTCTGATTACGAGTGGCTCCACAATCAGGCTTTGGCTGGGGGCTGAGGGTCCCTCCTTATCACAAAGCGGGGCCCCCACAGCAGGCTCACTGATGAGGTATGAGCTAGAAGTTAGTGCAGCTTCATGGTGAAGAGTGTGAATCCTGAAGTCCTAGGCAATAGGCCTCTGTTTGAATTCCAGCTTCAATACTGCCAGTTGTGTACATCGCAGGTAGCTATGGTAACCTAATTCACAGAGTTTTATTGAGGGTTAAATGAAGTGATGCATGTAAAGCTACTTAGCATAGTGTATGCTAAGTAATTAACGGTTGCTAATAGTGCACATAAAGTTTTCACTTTGCATAACTTTAGAAATCATTCAAGGGAACAAAAAACAGAGAGGGCCATGTAAAGACAAGCTAACTATGATTTTATTGTTAACTTTTAAAACAATTTAGAAATGCAAATGGGGAGAATCCAGAGAATGGAAAAAAAAAAAAAAAAACATTTTTTCTGTTCCTCATCCAAACCTCCCTCTTGTGAGTAATGAGGCAAGTTTTCTTCTGGATTCATTATAAACCAACTGTTCTCATTCTCCCTCCTGACGAAAGACTGGGGGCCAGGGAAGAAAGGATGATTCCGAACCAGACAATGCCAAAGGACCGGGGCCAAGAGAGTGGCCTTTGCAGTCTCATACCACGATTTCAAGGGTGCCGGTGAGGTGCTGGGGCCTCTGCTGGACGCCCACGACGCAGGCAGTTAAGATCTCCCAATGATCGCGGCAGCCGGGGCCATAAGGAAAAGCTGACCTTGCCCTTTGCACAGTAAAGTCGCTCTTCTGTTCTACAAGGCAGTTTTCCGAGTGTTCCTGTGCCAGGGCAGCAAAGTCAGGCTGTGACGGTTCCAAATCGACTCTCCCCAAACCTCCTAAAGTCCTTCTCTTTACTCATATCTAAACAACACTCAGGGAAGAGAAATTCACTCTCACCTTTGGTAAATAAAAAAGAAAAAAATCGATAAAATAATTTCCAATCCGTTCCTTGCAACTCGATGCCCCACTGATCAGAATGAGTCAGGAGCAAACACATTAGCTCTGAAAGAAAACAGCTTTTAGCAATGAGATTTGATCTAGTTGGCTGAGCAGTGATTATGCTTGAAATTCTCGGCGCCATGCTTGCAAGTCAGTAAAGTGCTCGGGGACGCAGGCCACAGGGATGGCTCCGCTCATCTGGCACCAGCTTCCAGATCGCGTCTGTAATTGCTACGAAGATCCTCACACCATCCAGCAACTTTAGAAAAAAGCTCAATTCTCAACAAAATGAAGGAATGGTTTGTTTTTAACAAATAATACAGTTTCCCTCAGGACCCTGCTCTTTTCACTTGAGCTTCTTAAATTGAAAGTCCTAACTTTTGCCAAAGATTTGTTTCAAAGTTTAGTTCCCATTAGCCTTTGCCTCCACCCAGCCCTGTTCGACAAAGTCTTTGGGGCACAACCCTCCACAGCCCTGGAGCCAAACCTGGCCTCGACCTAGCAAATCAAGTCCATGGCTTTCGGCGGATAGGGTTTACATAAGTTGTGTCAACACAGGGCCAGAGTTTGGGACGATGCCCAGGTCCTTTGTGTCCTACTCCTGTACTACCCTATTATCCACCTGATGATAAGAATGCCATTTGCCAGAGATCCTGTTGTTGGGTCCAGCTCACCAGATCAGAGAGTCTTTTGGGCCTTAACAGGTTACCTTCCTCAAGAGTCTGTGCTGTAACTGGTCAGTTCCAGTAGGGCCAGTCTGGTCCCAGGGTGTCATACCACCAGCCTGCATAACTTATGAGATATGCTTGGGGCTGTTTTAATCTCATTTCAACTATCAACTATATAGCTTTGTGCAAATCACCAAATACCACATAAGCTAGGCTAAACTTTAAAGAATGCAGGCAGGCTGTATCTGCACAGCACTAGATGTGGACTCCTAGGCAAGTAAATTTATGAGCTGCCAGCATCGAATCTGTATTTTGGGTTTACCTACGATAATGCCCTGCAGCTGATGCCCAGCCCAGATGGTCTCTTCGAGCACAGCACCCATCCTCCAGGGTGGTAAGGGGCCTTTTTTATCAGGTGCTGGTGGTTGGGATGATCCTGAGAGAAGAGTCTGCTATCTAGATTTCTGCGTCTATTCCCACTTCCTTTATCTCTTCACTCCCTCAACTTAAGCTACCTAGGGATTATCCAATCAATTAGAATATGCTTTAATTAATGGCATTGTTCAAGTTGCTCCGTGTTCCTTCTTTCAAGTCCCAAAAGACAACTGCATAAATAAAGTGCGGGCCTGGGGATTCAGGGATTGCAGTCCCCTTCCTGTCAGTCAGCTCCAGATCCTCACAGCTCAGACCACCCTCTGGGACACAATGTCAAAACAGGCTCTCAAGGCTGGATCAGCCCCAGAGACCACCTGGTCCAGAAGCAACAAACCCAAATGCCCGGCTGCCAGAACCGCGGAAACAGGCAGGGTATTAGACAGCAGGCGTTTGCTGGCTTGTGTAGGAAGCAAACGTAACAAACACTGCCCAGTAATTTTGCTTTTCGTAACTTGGCGTGGAACTTCTGGCTAAACGTGACAGATTAAACTCATGCATTCCTTTAACCCTAGCAAAATGACAGCAAAATAATTTTTTAAGTGTGTAGCCACAAGGACGAAAAGGAGAGAAAAGATGACAGCAGACAAAGACACCAACTAGACTTTGGAAAATGGTAGCGAAAGCTGATTCAACAATACCAAGAGAGCCGGAAGCTAAGCAGAAGTCAACGAGAAGCAAACCAATTTGCACCTCAGAACCGCAGAAAAGCTCTGAATTTGGAAAAACCAGAAAACTCAAGTGTCTGGGGTAGTGGATGGGGCCGAAAAGGAGATGACCAAAAGCAACTGAGAGACCCGCTCTCAAGTTACCAACTAACTGCACCTCCCTGCTCCGGGGGGAACTGGAGGTGCTGCCTTGGTACGACAGAGCCCCGGAGGCTCTCTCCTCAGTGCACCAGAGGCATTGGAAAACAAGGGAGGCTCCTCAGTGAGAACAGTGGTATTAAATTCTACGTCCCGAAGGGCAGACCTAACGTAAAGGTTTTGCATGTCTTTCTTGAAACTTATTCCTAATGTGTATTTGATGTTTTTGACGTTATTAAAAATAGTGGGCCCTGGCTGGTGTAGCTCAGTGGATTGAGCACAGGCTGTGAACCAAAGGGTTGCAATTTAATTCCCAGTCAGGGCACATGCCTGGGTTGTGGGCAAGGCCCCCAGTGGGGGCCATGTGAGAGGCAACCACACATTGATGTTTCTCTCCCTCTCTTTCTCCTTCCCTTCCCCTCTCTCTAAAAATAAAGAAATAAAATATTAAAAATAGTGGGTTTTAATTTCCACTTTCTAATCATTTGTTTCTATTGACCACAGACCTTGTATCCAGTGGCCTTACCAATTTCACCTAATTGTGCACATCTGTGAGATCATCTGGACTTCTTGATTCACAATTGTGTCATCTGCAAATAATGGGAGTTTTATTTCTTCCTCTCCACTCATTTTACCTTTTCTCCTGACTTGTTTCCCAACTAGGACCTGCAGTACAATGTTGGAGAGAAGCTGTATTAGGGACACCATTGTCTCCATCCTGATTTTATCAGGAAAATTTTCAAACTTTTACCATTAAACATGTTCACTGTAGATTTGTTATTATTTTTTTGTAAATTTTTGTTATCTGAATAAGAAACTTTCCTCTTACCCATAGTTAGCTGAGAGTTTTTGTTTTAAATCAAAAATGGGTATTGAACTTTATCAAATGTTGTACTTCCTCTACTGAAGTGATCATATGACTTTTCTCCATTATTGGGTCAATTTGCTAAAAATTACATTGGCTACTTCCTGAATGTTAAGTCCACCTTAATGTCCTATATAAATCCAAGTTGGTCATGATATAACATCTTTTCTATATATTGCTAGACCACTTTGCTAATTTTGCTGGAATTTTTCTATCATTATCAAAGAGAGATTTACCTGTAATTTCTTGTGATGGTCCTTAATAGGTTTAGGTACATTTCTCAATATCTGAGCGTTTCCATTCCATTTTTGTAAAATAGAGAAAATTTTCCATAATGCATAGAGTTGTCATGCGGGTTAAATGAGAAAATATATGTGAAATCACTCAGCCCATGTCTTGGTGCCTGGTAGGTACTCAATGAACATTTATTGAAAGACTAGAATGGACTCCAGCTCTAATCAGTTGCAACTGGAGAATAAAAATGTATACAAAACAATCCCAAGAAGAAATCAATGAAATCAAATAAGGTTTCATTTCTAAAATCAATGAGTAGGATTTGACACGCGACAACCTAATTTGTAGAGCCTCGGATGATTTTCAGACCCTTACTAAGACCCACAGCAAACTGCAGAGCAGGAAGAACAGGAGGCGCTAGGATCCACGCCGCACCCCTCTTCTCGCCCCAGCACAATTCCCAACTCCATCGTCGCCGTAAGAAGGTTGAGCTGGCATCCAGGAGACCGCCCTTTATTAGTGCTATGACCTTTCACAGATCAGCTAACCTTTCTGGGCTGCAGTTTCCTCCTCCATCAAAAGAGTAACAATAATTCCCACGTTGCCTATCTCGTAAGGTTGTTCTAAGAATGAAATGGAAGGGTTTTTAAAAAGTTAAAACAGCCACATGGAAATATAAGCCATTATTACTACCTTATCATTATTAATAATATGCTGAATGCTTTCTGTTGATATCAGTTAATACTTAAATAAGTCCATGTGGTAGGAGCAGACCTAGGACAAAGAATGGTTAAGCAAATTGCTCAAGGGCCCAGCTATTAAGTGGTACGGCCAAGATTTGAATCCAGTGTGAGGCCAGAGTCTGTGCTCTTAACCACTAGGCTTTATAGACTAAGAAAAACGTTGATCTTCCACTCAAAACAACAACTTTCATGTTTCATGTTGTGATAGATTCATAATAGAGAGACTCAACATGATTCAACACAAGAATATCTATTAAAGAGGGGAAAGAAAAACGCCTCCTTTTATAGCTATCCCTTTCCCTTTGAGAATCATTTCTTTTCTTTCATTAAAAAGGAAAAAAAAAAAAAAAAGCACTGTCACAGGAAATGTTTCATCTCATAAAACTCCAGCTAATCAAAAGTTTCCTTGGCCAATTGCCCCAGATGTGTGACTGGAAGACATTAAGACTTTAGGGAACTCACAGCTCTCCTGTTAATCTGGTATTAAATTGTTCTAACATTTCATTGACTCAGAGATTGCTCTCCAACCTACTGTAACTCCGTCTCTGGACATTCTTTGTCAGGCCTCTCTTGTCTCGTTGGAGAGTCTGCAAATAGACACTGGTCTTCTCAGGCACATCATCCCTAAACACACCTGAGGCTGGCGGCTCGGCCCAAGGTCTCACCCTAGAGATGGAAGCCGCAATGGGAAAGCTCCGCTTCCGTGGTGTGAGTGAGTCAGCTGGGCTCTTTAAGCCTCCCACTCCTCCCTGGGTCAAGGGAGCTCATCACACCAGCCCCACCTTCCTCCTGGGGTTAGTGTGCAGATACGAGACAACACCAGGAAAAGTACCGTGAACACTGGAAAACACTGTTGACAGAAAGCAAATACATTTGTGACCCATCTGGTTGCGTGAGGTTGTTGAAAGAACACTGTCTGGAACTTGCTAAATTTTAAAATGTATACTTCTCCCATTTTTGCTTTTGCCATAGTTTTTAGGCTCTTTCCTTCTTGACTTTTCCTCACTTGAGCCTTTTTTTAGCTTTCTGATTAAAAAATGAAAATCTTGTGCCCTGCCCCCAGACACGTTCACTGCTAGAACCTGACACCCAGACCACTGAATGTGCCTTCCCACACTCATTCCCCTTGTACTCTCCTCCTTCCACAGCAGCAGAACTGAGGCCAGGTCAAAAGGGACATTTGTTTTCTACACCAGGGCTTTCTGCCTCTCACCCCCACTGCTCATGAAGTCCTAGATCTCTCCCTCCACTCTCCCTTCCTCATTCAGAAGACATTCATTAGATACCACCTACATGCCTGGCCCCCATTCTAGGAACAGAGGATACAAAGTCAAAGAACAAAAACTCCTCAAGAAACTCAGAGTCTAAAGGGAGAGACAGATTACTAACTCAACAAACCTACTGAGGCCATCTGATATGACTGGTGACAAATGCAGTGACAGAGAACACTTTGGAGGAACGCCTAACTCAGTATGGGGCTGCGACTAGGGAAGGCACTGCAGGGGAGGAGTCATACGGGTTGACTCTTAAAGAATGAGTTCAAGTCAGCTAAACGAAGAAGGAAATCGCATCCCAGGTCAAGGGGACAGCGTGTGCAAAGGCATGAGAGGACATGGCCCTTGTAAGACAATCACAAGTAATAGCTGAGCGTAGGGTTCATTTAAGGAAGTACTGGAAATTGAGATATAGAAATTTAGACAGAAATAAATCAAATCCTGAAGGGTGGCATTTGCTAAGCTAAGGGAAGCCGTTGAAGTAAGGGCATGGTAAAATAAGATTTGTGTTTTAGAAGTTCACACTGGGGGTGTGAGATGTGTATCCTGAAGATGTCCTGGCTGGAGGCATGAAGACCAATTAGGAGAGCCAATAAGTAAATTAAACTTCAATTAAATCAGCAAACTTGAGAACGAAGAGATGGGCTCAGAGATACAGAAGCGAAAGCAGCTCCAGGACTCCGGGACATGGGGTTGGGAGAACATGTGAATGAGAGGAGGGGCCTCGGCAGCATGACGCCCAGGCATTTGGCTTTGGTACCAGGGTGAGTACAGGGGCTGCCATGGGAGAAGCTCGGACGGAGCGAGAGATGAGCTCTGTTTTTGCCCACGTCAAAGTGATGATTAAGTTAAGTGAAGGAAGTCAAACACAACAGACTGGTATACCATTTGATTCTATTTTCCTAACTTCTTAAGGCAAGAAGTTCCATAGTGACAGAAAGCAGATCGGTGGTTGGTTGTCAGGGCAGGAGACCAACTGCAAAGGGCCTACAGAAAACTTCAGGGTGAAAGGATACCAAGAATCAAGGCTAAAATGTGAAAAGGAAATTTTACAGAATGGGAGATGGTACACTTTTCTAAGACCAGTATCTTCATTGCAGTGGCAGTCCCTGAAATTTCGTGAAGCTCTACACCTAGAGTGAATGAACTGTATTGCATGAAAATACTCCAGTAAAGCTACTTTCTAAAGCAACGTCCTTCAAGAGCCCCAGGCGGAGAGGGCAATAGTGGGAAGCCCGGGTTTGGAACCAACGGGTTGGGAGATTGTACAGAGTGGAAAAACAGAAGCCAGAGACAGCACACCCAGGAAACAGTGAGAGGGCAGAGGAGCCCAGAAAGACAGCTGAGAAGAAGCAACCAGTAAAGTATAAAGTATGCCAGGAGAAAATTGTGAACAAACGGGGAGGGAGAGTTTTTAAAGGGGAAACAGTAACAGCAGAGTAAATGCCCCCAGGGAGCACCAGAAAGATAAAAGCTAAACCCGAGCACCCCACTGGCTTTCTCCATCAGGTCGCTCCCGGCAGAGGTAAAATCAGAGATATCCCTCCCTTGTCCTGCTCTTAGAACACCTAGGTAGCACTGAAGCACCATATTTTTAACATTAAAAAAAATTTTCATTGCATTTTTTCTATTACCATTTAGTCCCCTTATATCCCCTTCCCTCCCCTACAATTGCCACACTGTTGTCCATGTTCCTGACTCCTTTTTTCTTTTTGTTCAATCCCTCCATCCCCTACCCTCCCCAACCCCCATCCACCCCCCTTAGCAACAAAATCCTGAGGAAGAAGGTGGTATAGGAGACTTCCATGACCAATACTAAATGTGCTGACTGAAAAATTTTTATGAACTTTTTGGTCCTCGAATCCAACTTATGAACATTTTGGCCGCAGGTATACCTTTCTGATCATGCATTGTAGGTAAATAAAAATTAACTGGAATTGCACAAGCACCTGTCATCTGAAAGCAAAGGCCTAAATGTGGTGGTGAAGGTTCAAGGTGTTGAGGCAAAGAATTTAAAAACTGTAAGGGACACCTGCGGGAAATATAGGAGACATTTGAGTCCTGCCACACAAAGGACAGAAGAGGAAAATTGACTGGAGGTGATCATATATTATTTTAGGACCAAGAGTGACACCCAGTGGTCATAGCAATCATTGCAGGCCCTCAGCATCTTCCCTTTTTTGTTCAGGGCACAAAAGAGAGACCTACTTCCAAGTAACACCTAGCCAGGACTGCCTCTGGCTTCCCAGGTCAGGAGGGCAAGTCCAGCTAAGGAGAGGTTAAGATAAGTGACAGTGGGTGAATTAGCTAACTTCTGAGAAACACAGAATGAACAGCTCTTCCTTTCCCATCATAAGACCTGTGAAGAGAGAGCCCAACAGTCTCTAAAGCACTCTGGCATCTCTTCCCTCATTTGATCCTCACCCACTTTGTAAGGCAGACAGAGCAAGCCGCCACAACCCCACTTAATGAAAGGAACACTACAGCACGGAGCAGTTAACATTTCTACAAAAGCAGGTCTTCTGGTCTTAAGCCAAGGGCTCGTTCCTTAACGCCACATCATCAGGACTTAGCCAGGAGATGCCTTAGGAAAGAGGATGGGTGTCTAGAATCCCACATTGGAGTCCTAAATGCTAAAACAAGGCCTCCAGCAATCCTGAAGTCACCCAGTAAACAAATACTTCTGGAGTGCACACTCTGAGCCAGAGTAAGAATATATAAGAATAAAATATAGAAAGAGGCTCTACCCTGAAGTTTTTTACTTTTCCAACTTAAACTTTTTTTTAATATATTTCATTGATTAAGCTATTACAGCTGTCCCAATTTTCCCCCTTTGCTCTCCTCCACCCAGTAACCCCCATTCCCTCCAGCAATCCCCACCTTAATTCATGTCCATGAGTCGTGCATAGATGTTCTTCAGCTACTCCATTTCTTATACTGTAGTTTACACCCCCATGGGTATTCCATACCTACCAATTTGTGCTTCTTAATCCCTGCACCTTTCCCCCATTCTCCTCCTTCCCTCTCCCAACTGATAACCATCCAAATGACCTCCACATCTGTGATTCTGTTTCTGCTCTACTTGTTTGCTCATTCTGCCTTTTAGATTCAAATGTTGATAGCTGTGAATTTATTGTCATTTTAATGTTCATAGGTTTTAGCTTCCCCTTTTTCTTAAATAAGTCCCTTAACCTTTCATATAATAAAGTCCCGGTGATGATGAACTCCTTTAGCTTTACTTTGTCTGGGGAGCACTTTATCTGTCCTTCCTTTCTAAATGATAGTTTGGCTGGATGGAATAATCTAGGTTGCAGGTCCTTGCTTTTCATCACTTTGAATACTTGTTGCCAGTCCCTTCTTGCCTGCAAAGTTTCCTTTGAGAAATCAGCTGACAGTCTTTTGGGGACTCCTTTGTAGGTAATTAACTTCTTTTCTCTTGCTGCTTTTAAGATTCTCTCTTAATCTTTAACCTTTCACATTTTAATTATGAAGTGTCTTGGAGTGGGCCTCTTTGAATCCATCTTGTTCAGGACTCTCTGTGCTTCCTGTACTTATATGTCTATTTCCTTCACCAAATTAGGGAAGTCTTCTTTCATAATTTTTTCAAGTAAGTTTTCAATTTCTTGCTCTTTCTCTTCTCCTTCTGGCACCCTTGAGATTCAAATGTTGGTACGTTTGAAGTTGTCACAGAGGGTCCTCACCCTATCCTCATTTTTTTAGATTCTTTTTCCTTCTTGCTGTTCTGATTTTTTTTTCTTCCTTGTGTCCCAAACCATTGACTTGATTCTCAGCTTCATCCACTCCACTGTTGATTCCCTGTAAATTTTTCTTTTTTTCACTTACTGTAACCTTTTTTTTCTGCCCAAGTCTTTTTTATGGTGTTGAAGTACCCAGTGAGTTCCTTGAGCATCCTAATAACCAGTGTTTTGAACTCTGCATCTCATAGATTTCTTATCTCCATTTTGTTTAGTTCTTTTTCTGGAGTTTTGTTCTCTTCTTTCGTTTGGGCCATAATTCTTTGTCTCCTCGCTTTGGCGGCCTCCCTGTGTTTTTTTCTATATATTAGGTAGAGGTGCTTTGACTCCCTGTCTTAGTAGCATGGTCTAATGTAGAAGAACACACCCATAAACTAAATGGGGTGCAGCCTTAGGTAATCACCTGGGCAGGGCAACCAGGTTATTAGAGTCTCAAATACGGTGTTGCTGCTGTCGCTCTGTGTGGGGGAGGGCTCAGAAAAGAGACAATAGCTTCTGCCTGGGCCCTGAAGTTTTGTTCAGAAGGAAGCTGTCCCCCAGCACTCGCCCTGGTGCCAGACACTTCAGATTCTCCCCATAGGCCACTGGTGCCCTTCAAGCTGCTGCCCTGGTGCTGGAGCCCCGAGGGAGTATGTGTGATTTCTAAGTCTGTTGCAGACCCTTTAAGAGGAGATGCCTGAGAATCCCACAGTTTCTTCCGCTGTCCCAACCCCCACTGGTTTTTACAGCCAGGTGTTATGGAGACTTACCTTCCTGGCATTGGAACCCTGGTCTGGGGGCCTGGTGTGGGGCTGGGATCCCTCACTCCCGAGATGTTCCTCCAGATTTTTGTCCACCACGCATGGGTATGGCACCGCCCATTCCACATCTCCGTGTCTCCACCCCTCCTACCCATCTGCAAGAATGTGACTCCTTAAATTCCTCAGTTGCTGGACTTCCATACAGCTCCATTTCCTGATGATTCTTGGTGAGGGTTGTTTTGTAGTTTAGCTGCAATTTTTGCCATTGGTGTGCAAGGAGGTGAGCCATGTTTACCTACGCCTCCATCTTGAACAGCTGAGTAAGTTTTTAATCTGGCCAGGGAAACAGACAAGCATAAAGATGGGGTGGGGTGGGGTGGGGCTGTGACGGGCCAGCTCAGGGTGCAGCAGGAGCAGAGCTTTCCTCAGGAGCACTGAGGGGGCAGCACATCTGCTCCAGACATGCGCACAAGGGCTCGGCCACGGGCCGCTCAGTGCGTGCCCTTCCCTGAGCACCAGACCACCTCCACGCACCACTCTCCTTTCCAAAAAGGAGGGAAAATGAAGAAGAAAAGTTACATGCAGTGACAACAGGAAAGAACTAAAACTCCAAAGCCCACTGGATGGGGACTAACTCCTCACTGGGCCAAATCAGTGCAGAGGCAGAGAATGGCCTTGGGCAGTCCACAGTTCTAGAGAAGTCTGAGCGTATCACAAAAGGTCACACCAGCAAACATTAGCTTGAGTAAGGAAAGGGAAGAAGGAAGAAATCTTTCCACAAAACTAGCTGTCGGTAAGGCCAGATAGTAAACAGCTCTGCCACACCTGATCCAAGACAGCCAAAAAGCAGTAAATGCTAAAATTCTATCAAAAAAAAAAAAAAAAAAACCTGTGACAATGCATGATTTTTTGATGAGTAAGCAAAGTGACTGCTCACTCCAAAAACAGGAATACAGAACACAGTCCATGAGAAAGTAGTCAGAGGGCAGGTGCTTCTGCTGGAAAGATGACCAGGTCCTGCAGGGTGGCGACGGGAGCTCATACTATAAACCCCTAAAAATGTGAAACTGATACAACAAATATCTTTTAACGTATAGCTAAGCTCATAGGAAAGTGAGAGAAATCCGCATGGTCTGAAAATGAAGGGGGAGCTGAAAGGAGACTGATGGGAGAGACTTGGGCTACCCTGTGTTCTCTGTCCAGAACCTAGAAGCCACATTTAACAGTCCCATGGAAGATCCCAGAGCGGGCACTGAGATGCCCGAGTTGGAAGCTGAAAGTGAGCCCTCTGCTGAATCCAGGGTCTCTGAAGGGCTACACCCTTGGATAGGAGTGAGCTACAGGAAAACATCAACATGGGAGCTGACAGGGAAATTTGTCTGTCTCAGGGCACAGCTTGAGATTGGGGAAAAAATCTCAGGAATTTATAAGCACAAGCCTTCCCTCTCACAAGAGAGGTCTGAAAATACACTATCTATATGCAATAAACCCCAAAGGGAAAATTAATTTCAAGTGCTACTCAGTCAAAATCACCCTGGGTACCTGGCAGATGCAAATGCAAAATTGCTCAAATCCCTCAGGACTCCCAAATCAGCAAAATATGATCAAAGCAAAATTTCCCAAAAACATAAAAAACAAACCACCAGGAAAAGATGAAGAAAAAAAAGCAAAGATTTAGATTTCAAATGACTCAGATAGGAAAAATCATCAGAGAATGTAAAATAAGTAAACATAGAAGACACATTTCAACAAAATCACTTGCCCAAGGATGCTCGCTGCAGCTCTACTTACAATAGCCGTCTCAGAGGAGAATGAGGATTAAAGTCCAACAATTGCAACGGAACACATCTTATCAAAAACATAGAACTTTCCATCATTACAGTAATGAAGAAGAAGTTGCAGCAATGAAGAAGATGCCCCAATGGCATTTACTCATTTCCATTAGGGGGTCTTACAGAATGGAGAGCTTGGGAAAGCGAGGGGGCTACTATGAGAAAGTAAAATTAACTAAAAAAATAAACACATAGAAATTTCTAAATGAACCAAATATTCTAGATCAAAATTGCATAGGTTTGAGAATTTCATGCCAAAACACAGTATTTAAAAAAAAAAAAAAGGAGCACAAGCCAAAAATTTTGTTCCCTTGTACGTATCAACCAACAGTATCCTAAAAAGGAATGGATAGCTTTGGTGAGAACTTGCCTAGAAAATGTTTGCCAAGTCTAACCTTACTACCTACAACTTCCTTACACTAACTTAGTGGAAGACTTTGTATTTGTGCCATGTCTCCACTTTTGTGATTTGTATACAGTTCTGTATTTGCTGAATTGCCCTTAATTTTCTCATGAATGGTTTCTCCCTTGAGCCTTTCCTACTTGGGGTTCTTATATAAAACTTGCTTTTATTCAATATTGATGTCAGTAGTTCAACTGCTGCAAAATCATGAGCTTTACATTGTAAATACTCTAGTACCTGATTTCCTTTGCTCTCTGATTGTTCCAGTTATTAAGCTAAAGCTTCTGTACTTCGCTCTGTGATGCTCTGGCTGAGACTAAAACCACGGTTCTGCCTTACGAGACGGTTCCCTGTTCAGCTCCGACAATAGGAGGTGCCACAGGATGAAGCAGGGATAGAAGAGGAAGAAGAGACTTTCCCCCACTGGCTTCCTGTCTGCTTCCCATTCCTGTGAACAACTTCTTCACCCAGGCAGGGGTGCTTTCCCATGGCAGCAGCTGAATCCAGTCTGCAGTTTTGCAGCTCTAGCAGAACAAGCTTCATTTCATACCTTCAGAGGTACAAGCACCAGCCGGCTGGGACCCTAACCCCCCCACCCATCTCAGAGAGCTGGATCCCACACCCACAACGCCCCTTCTCTGAGCTCACTGACGCCTGCACCGAATGAGCAGTACCCCTCCCCAAAGGCCTACCTTTCAGCATCATGAGACCCCTCCTCCAAGCTTGCACGTTCCAGCAGTGCAGCCTCTCACCTTTGCCCTCCCCTAGCTTTAGGAATGGTATCTGGTTTTCCTGCCTCTCTTACGCCTCAGAGTCCTTTGTTTTGGTTTGTTTTTAGAAACCTAATCAACAAATTGATACCTGGTTAACAAAATTATCGCTGTTAAAATAACTGTTATATCTCTCCAATCAATATGTCTTTGATTTCCCTCTTCGTTGTTTTGTAGTTTACAGCATATAACTCTTGCATACACTTTGGTAAATTTAGATCTAATTATTTCATTTATGCTATTTTAAACAGTACTTGTTAAATGAGTTAAAGGACTGAAGAATTCATCATTGTTAAGATGTTGATTCTCCCCAAATTCACCTATAGATACAATACAACCCAAACAGAATCCTAGTAGGTTTTTTTTTCTCTTCCAGGTATTGATGAGCTGATCCTAACATGTACAGAAAGGCAAAGGGAATCAAACAACTAATCCAAACAATTTTGAAAAGAAAGAAGATTTTTGGAGGACCCACACTGCCTGATTTCGAAATTTGATAAAGCTAGAGTAATCAAGACAGTTTGGCATTAGTGAAAGGACAGACACACAGATGGAGACATAACAGACCCTCACATACACGACCAACCGATTCTCTGCAAAGCTGTCACAGCCACCCTCTGGAGAAGAGACGGCCTTTTCAACAAGTGGTGCTGAAGCGCTGGACATCCGCATACAAAAACAAACATACAAAATAAATCCAACCCGTATTTCATACCATATACATGTTCAGATAAATACTAAGAATTTTTATCATCAATTATCTGCACTAGAGAAACCCCTAAAAATACTTCATGAAGAAAACATCTGTGTTGAAAAGAGGAAAAGTGAGAAAAAAATTGATAAGCATGTGGGTAAATCTATACCACTACTAGTTGTGTAAAATAACAGTAATAATAGCTAATTTGTGAAGTTTTAAAATAATAAAAAATACTACATAAAACATCTAATGGAGAAAAGGGTGATTGGAGTTAAAGTGGAATAAAATCTTTGTATTTTTTTCAGAGAATTTTTTAAATGCTTAATAATTTCAGGTTTTAAGTTAAACATGTATACTAAAATGTGAGGAGTAATGATTAAAAATCAAATCATTAAAAATAAAAAAAACAAAGCATACAAATTCAAAACCAGTATAAAAAATGGAATTAAACAAAAAGTAAATTGATCCTAAGATCACTAAGGAAGGTGGAGGGTGAAGCATTGAAAATCTGAGCAAATAGAAAGTCCAAATATGGTACATAAATATAATATATAATAGTGATTATTAAAAATAAAAATTGGTTACATGCAGCATCCAAAATTTTTTTAAATGCCATTTTAGATGACAAAATCCAACTATATGCTATTTATAAGAGACACATCTAAAATATGACATAGATTATTGGAAAGTAAAGGATCAAGAAAAGATGTACCATGCTTACATTAACTGATAGAATCAAAGATGCAAAATACAATTTAACAGAAAACATCATTATAAATAAAGAAGGTCACTGTCTAATGATTACAATTTCAATCCAAAGGAAGATATAACAATTCTACATTGGTATGCAACTAATAACCTATCTCCAAAGTATGTCAAGCAAAAATTGACTGAATTAACAAATTCAACATCGTTGTGAAATCTTTTAATCTACCTTTCTCAGTTATTGGAAAAAATCAAACACTCAACTAGTAGTAAAGTTACAGAAGATTTGAACAATATATTAACACGCTTGATCTAACAGGTATAGAATGCTTTCCTCAACAATTAGAAAACATACATTCTTCTCACTCCCATATTGAGCTATTGCAAAATTTGACCATCTATTAAGAAGGCCAGGAAGCAAGTCTCTACAAAGTTCAAAAAATATGTATATGAAATAGTTCACATTTTCTGATCACAATTAACTAAAAAACAACCAAAGCAAGCAAACAAAAACACTTTTAAAATGCATATTTCCAAATAGAGTAGCTGATATCCCCAATGGAACTTAAGCTCAGAGACAAAAAAAACTAGACAACTGAGAGTTAGAACAACCTCAAAAACAAATTCAACAAACCAAAGAAACATATCCAGCTGAAATAGAAAGATTAGAACAGATGAACCCAGAATTTTTTAAAATAAGCAGTGAAAGTATAAGTAATAAGATGCTACTAATGCAAAACAGATTTTGGAAATAACTTTTAAAAGACAAAGTAGAAGTACTACATTTGATTATTATAATAGTTGAAATAAAAATCACAATATATAGAATATATGAAAGGATGAACTCAACTGAAAAAAAAGAGTTTGAAAATTAGATTGATAAATTGTCCCAAAATATGGCAGGAAAGAAAATAAAGAGATAAACGATGGTTTTAAAACCATCTACAAAGTAGATAGTAGGAGAAGGCCAACAGCTGGAAAATGGGGCCCTGGAAAAAGAGAACAGAGATGAAATACTTGAAGAAGTAAGAAAGATAAATTTCCTATAATGAAAGAAAATGAACAAGTTTGAAAGGGTTCAAAAATCACCAAATACTATAGTGAAATATAAAATCAAAACAAAGAGAAACAAATTAGCATTGATCATTAGAGATTTTAATATTCCCCTCTCAAAAGCTGATAAATCAAGCAGACAGAAGATATTGAAGATTAAAACAATATAATTAATAAACCTGAGCTATCAGGAGAGTGACACTATGCCCTGATTTGCCCAATTAATACTGATTAATAACTATTGCCCTGGCTAATTATTAATAGTATCCTCTTTCACTCTCAAGTATGTCATAGTTTGGACAACAAATTCTATCATCATTCTAGCTATTTGATGTTTTTAGAACTTTATATTCAGTAATAGAGAATATAATTTTTTAGCATACATGTAACACTTACAAAAACAGACCCTGCATCAGACCATAAAGACCTCAATAAATTAATTCATGTGGTCATTCTTCCATTCAACAAATATTTGTTGAGCACCTACTATGTGACGTGGCATTTTCTAGCCCTGGTTATTCAGCCAAAGTGCTACATGGCACAAATTCTAGGACTACAATTCACAGTCTAACAGGAATGTAGCAGGGGTACCACAGAGCATCACGGCCTGCTGGTCTATCAGAGCAGCCACCTAGAACGTTTGCAGTGCACAGCCTACGTATCAAGTGACAGTCTTCGGCACAACAGTTAACAAAATAAACATACCTTGCCCTCCTGGAGCCTATATTCTAACAGAGACAGAAAATGAACAAAATAAATAAGGAATGTGTTTAGTATTTTAGAAGGTGGTGATTCGAACAAGAATAAAACAATGAAGATAGAAGTACCAAAAATCAGTGTTGAAGGAGTGATCATTTTAAATACAGTGGTCAGGATAGGCCTAGTGAGAAGGTGACATTTGAGCAAAGATTTAGGGGAGGAAATGAAATTAGCCAAACGGAGTTTATGAGGAAAAGCACACCAGGCAGAGGGAACAGCCATTGCAAAGGCTCAGAAGTGGGAGCTTACCTGGCATGTTTAAGTAAAAGAAAAGAAGCCAGTGTGGCTGAGCTCAGAGAAGAGGAGGAAGAGCAATAGGGGAGGAAGACAGGAAGGTGAAAATGGGCAGATGGTGTTGACCCTCATCTGCCATTGTATTGACATTGGCTTTTTTATACTGAAGGACACTGGAGCCCTCTAGAAAATTGTGAATAGAGGAGTGACATCCGACTCACGTTTTAAAGGATCACTTCGGCTACTGTGTTGAGAATAAACTGTAGGGACACAAGGTTACCCAAGTATAAACGGATTAAGAGGCTATTACAATAACCTAGATGAGAGGTGAAGGGGGTTTAGATCACAGTGGCTGCAGTGCAGATGGTAATGGTCAGATGCTGAATCTATTTTGAATGTAGGGCCAGTACAATACCCTGCCATTGACTATGGAATGTGTGAGACAGAAAGTAATCAAAGGCGACCCCCAAAGATTTTTATCTGGGAACTAAAAGATTGAAGTTGTCATCAATTAAGATGCAGAAGACTGAAAGTAAAGCAGATTTTAGGGCAGGAGAATTGCTTTGAAGTATGTTAAATTTAAATTTTCTATTAGATATCCAAGTGGAGGTATTTTTGTCCTCATTTGGATATACAAATACATAGTTCAGCAGACAGGTCTATGCTGGACATAAGAATTTGTAAGTCACCAGCATACAGACAGTACTTTAATAGTATATAAACTGGAAAGTAATGTTTTTTTAAGTAAGTATGGAAAGACAAGAGGTCCAAGGACTAAACCCTGGGGTGTTCCAACATGTAAGAGGTTGATGAAAGAGGTCACTGAGGAACCAGGCAGTGAAATTGTAGGCAAATCAGAGTTCTGGAAACAAAGTGGAAAGGAAAGCATTTTAATGGGGATGCTGATAACAGATCAAGTAAGATGAGAATGAAAACTGACCAAAGGGTTCAGAAAACAGCACTTCCTTACACTGCGTTTTCGGTAACTGGTTGAGGAGAGAATGAAGAGAAATGGTAAAAGTGAACTCACTTTTAAATAAAAAAAAGTTCTTTCAAAGTGTTTTGCTGTTACGGGAGTCAGAGAAATGGGACGTATGTGAAAGGATAATTTGGGGTCAAAAGCAGGTTTAAAAAAAACAGTAAGAGATAAGAAAAAAGACAACCAGCGTAAAACCAGCGTCCTTGTACGCTAATGAGAATGACTCAGTGAAGAGCAAAATGATGAAGGAATTGAATTGGAAATGAAAGAGAATGGCAGAAGCAACGCCCCCTACTAGACATGAGGGGACAGGCTGGAACTTCCAAATTTAAATTGAAAGGTGGCCAAATTTAGAAGCATGAAATTAAACTGAGACTAAATAAGGATGATGGAGCACAAGGGTGCAGAGAGCGTAGGAGGGTAGTGATGTGATGGGAAGTTCTCATCTGGTTGTTTCGATTGTCTGATAGAAATAGCAAGCATTGTCTTCAAAAGCATGTAAGGAGGTCATATCGCAGGTTATACTAGAGAACTAAAAATAACAGAAAAGGTCGCCCAGCTGGACAGGATGGCATAGCCGCCGCCGCCGCCAGGCCCGGCCCCAACCCAGGCTCCAGCGCTAACTGAGCTGGAGCTGCGGCAAGGCGACATCACTCAGCGAGGTCATGAAAAGAAAAAGGGCAAGCTCTTGCACGCTACGTACCACTTACTCCAGGCGTACACCCATCACTGCAAGCAGAGAACAGGGGCCCAGGTCTCCCAAACCGCGCCTGCACACCCAGTCACACGTTCAGCCGTAAGCCACGCACGCACACTGGCAAGCACGCAGGCACACACGCAAGCACGCAAACAACGCACGCACACTCGCAAGCACGCATGCACACACGCAAGCACGCACGCACGCACGTACCTTTAGCCAAAGTCAAACAGAGGAGGATGCTGCCCCTGCTTTTAAGAAGTTCTCGAACATTCTTCTAAGGCAACCTGAATGCCCTCCAGATGCATCGTCTGCCCCAGGGATGAGGGCTTTCGCTGCTACGCGAGGGACTCACCTGTGCTCGCTCTGGCTCCAGAGCCACCAACATCATGGAAAGGTCACTCAAGGCTCGGGCAAGCAGGTCACTCAGGGATGGGCTGCCTCTTCCCCCCGCGTCCCCCACCTCAGCTCACCAGAGTAAGACACGCAAAGGTTGCAGGCCTCGAGGCACAGGCGCTGGGAGTTGTGCACCCCACCTTCCCACCTGACCGCCCCGCGGCCTACAGGGCATGGGTGCCATGCACACCCAACGCTCTTGCATGAAAGGTGATCGTGACGCCCACTGAAGCACCCTGGACACAGGGGTGGGGAGTGAGCAGTTTCTGTCTCCGTTTCACACACGGATTCTCTCCTTATAGTGTATTATCACACCCGGGCCAGTCACCAGTGACAATCCTGCACTGCACGTGAACTGAGACCGGTGTGTGCGGTGAACGTCACTACAGAAAACGTCATGGGGAAAATGATCAGAAGTATCTATGGCATTGGTCCAATGGGGCACAAGGAGATTATGGAGAAGGAACCACCAATTTAAATTGAACGCAAGAGGGCTTTGGGTCTGCAATATGACCAGACAATGAGAAACCATGGGAAGTTGCTTTATTTGGACTCAGTGTGGCCTAAGCGAACAGGCCTCCGCGTGGGACACCCCCCCACCTGTGACACAACAGTCCCAGCCCCTTCCGTCCCCAGCAGGCTGTGCCATGTATCAAGAGCAGGTACGGTTTCCCAGGAGTAGATGCAAAAATGTTCGTATAATTTTTCAGTGTCCTCATCTGTACCATTTCCTTTGGAAAGTTCTTGGTGTCTTTTATCGAAATCTCATGAAGTTTTCATGTACCAGATCTAAACTGTAGAAAAATGCAGAGGGTCTCAGGTCCAAGACTTGAATGTGCATTTTTGATACTTATTCCTAAGCAGGTCAAATTTGGTCAAGGTCTCTCAGCTACTTGTCCAGATCCAAAAGGAAAAGAGAGTCAACATGAAGTATGCTTTACATTGGTTACACAGATATTTTTAATTTGATTTACTGTTCTGTTTTTGAAAAAAATTAAGAGCTTAGTTGAGGTATAATTTACATGTAATCAGCTGCACGTGTTTAAACTGTACAGTTTTACAAGTTTTAAGATATGTGTACACCCATGAAATCATCCCTAGTACAGAGGTAGTGAACATATCCAGCACTCCCCAAAATCTCCTGCGCCCCTTTAGCATACCTCCCTTCTGCCCTTTTGGCCTCCCCTACCCTTTGGGCAGCCACTGACAGTATAAATTGGCTTGTATTTTCTAGAATTTTGTCTAGATAGAATCGTACAGTATTTGTTCTTCACTGTCTGGCTTCTGCCACTCTCCATAATAATTCTGAGATTCATTCATGTTCATGCATGTATTGATTATTCATTCCTCTTATTGATGAGCAGTATTTCATTATATGGATGCACTCATTCATTTATCTGTTTACCTATTGATGGATATTTTGGTTATTTCCAGTTTGGGGCTATGACAAATAGAGCTGCTATACATATTCTTTTTTAAATAACAATAATTATGGAAAATATGAACAAAATATCACCTATGAAAGTGGGAGAAGGCGAAATGTACCATAAAATATGATAGCACTACTGAGCAGGATCAACAGGTCTGTTGAAGTTTGTAGTAATGAATTTAGAGTAAGACCAATCAGCATGGTTTTGTACATTTCTTCAGCCTTCTTTGGCTGCATAAATATAAATACAGCCATAGAGAAGACAGAAAAATGCATTTAACCAAAATTAGAGTTTTGCCCTCAGAATACTATGAAGCAAGAGAGGGGCAAGATATTTTTAGAATCCACGCAAGAGAGTAAGAATGATGGTTGGGCGTGAAGTTTGGAGAAGGAGACGAGGGTGGAAAGTCGGCTGAGATTGACCATGTTTGTGTCAAGCGTATACATAAATACATAGGTAATTTTGTAATTATAATCTCTGTAAATACAGTTCATGAATTAGTTATTTTCTTTCCTCTGAGGATTTCAGTCCTTTTCTGTACCAAACTGATAGCTTAAGACACTCCAAGCTCATGCTAAAAGACAGAAATGAAAAAAAATTAGTGGTTTACTTGCAGGGTTCTGGTGCATTCCAGAAAGGCTACTTGAACATCATGGAAGGGAATTCAGCAAATAAATAGAAGGGACACACTGCCTGCTCCTTTCTCTGAACTGCTCTTCATTGCTTATCCCCAGGAGGTGAGAAGATGGATGTGTGTATGCCTTTGTGGTGTTAATATACACGGCAGGAGGATCCCTTTGTAGTTGCCTGAACTAAATAGATTTCCACCATGAAAAGCCGCAACAGGCCCAAGTGAGGACAGAGTCTGCATGGGGTGCTGCAAAGAGCACTGGTGCCCTGAGCAAGTGAACTCTGGTTCAGGTCCCGGTTCACCACAGACTAGCAGGCACATCTCCTAGCCTTGCTGAACCATGTACTCCCGTCTGGAAAATGGGATCAGATTTGATCCCACTTCTCAGAGTTGCAATAATACTGAAAGCTCTAGGTCTGTCTTTTCCTTATTTGAACTTCTGCCTCTTGTACGATGCTGGGAACATGGTAAATTCAACCTACACTGATGGTTAGATGATAGCTCAAGTGATGGGAAAGAACTCGTTAAACTAGCAAGTACTCACAAATGTTAAAGGCTATCCGTGTTCCTTTTCTGACTCGTGCCCCCTTCTTTTCCCACACTGTTACTGCTCCAGCAGTGCCCCTGTAACAAGCCTGCCCTTCAACCTGAAAGTTCCCCCAGGCTTCCTCTGCCAGAGTGATGTCCCCAAATATATAGTCACCCAACCCATAGTCAAGGACAAGTGTTTTTGACATCCCCCAGCATAACTGAGGTCTCCAAGACCACCTAAGTTGCAGTACTCCCAACATCTCTAGTCTGCCAGTATTTCCCAGCACGGAAGCCTCTCCCCTGAAGGTCTCTGGGAATATCTTAGCAGGCTTGGTCCCCAAAAGAGCTCTCCCCAGTCAGATAGTTTCGCTCAGGATCTCACCTTCTCCAGCTTTTCCAGCTCAGCCCAGCTGCTCAGCCCCCTTTCCTTCCCACTTCAGTCCAGGACTCAAATTCCTTTAAACAACCCCTACTCCACCCTCCTAGCAGGGAGGTGGCAGAGAAAGAAGTGAAATCTGGTGGGCAGCAGCCAAATTATCAGCCCCTTCCCCTTTACCTTTTAGCAGACTCTAAAACTGATGTTATGGGGTAACCTGGGAGTAAACCGGAATTCAGTAGAATGCTATCCTTGTCAACACTCATTAGATGAATGAGATGAAGGAATAAAAAAGCAGACGAGTTCAAAACCTGTCTCCACTATTTACACTGCTCATTTGCCACGTGATGCGTTGCTTAATGCCTCCAAACCTGTTTCACCACCTATAAAGGAAGGATAATACCTTTGGCACAGGGTGGTTGGAAGGTTAAAGGAAGCCGTTTAAGGACCTAGCACAGTACCTGGCACTGCACACGTCAGCAAATGTCCGTTTCCCTCCTCCTCTCACTCAGTGCGTTCAGTTGCAGCCCTGACCCCCAGGCTCAGATGGAAGCCTTTCTCTTAATGCTTCACACGTGGACCCTCCTTCCTTCATCACTGCAGGAAAGAGATTAACATTTCTAGGGCACTTCCTCCTCACCTGGCCCTCTCAGAATCACCCTAGCATTACCCGTCTCTCACAGGCTCAGAGATGTCAGGTGACTTTCTCAAGGTCACATAGCTCCTACAAGGCTTAGCTGAGAGTCAACCCTAAATTCTGGAACTCCGAAGTCTACTTTTTATGCTTTCCATGGCATTCTCCTTTAAAAAGATGCAAATAAGTCAGAATCACAAATTTGTTAAAATGATTATACACCATCAAGAAAAGAAAGTTATCATGCAGGAAGGGCCGTTTGCTCAGAGGACATCTTTATCATACTGTTCAGCATTCTGTCCTTGAGTCTCCTACTCTCACATGAATTTCCCTCTCAAGCCACCAGGTGGCAATATTCAACAAAGTTAGTTGTAAAGCAACACAGCCTTGTTGAGGCACCTGCAAGGAAAGACACTCACTAATGAGTACCCTGAAATATGCGGGGCAGAACTAACATGAGAACCACGCCAGAGAAGTGTCCTTCAATTCCCCTCATCCCCGGAAGAGAAAAGGCACACTTTAAGGGTTTGTTTGATACTTTGTTCCTACATTACAAGTAAAGTCAGAAAAACAAGAAAAAAAGAATGAAAATAGGATAAAAAGAAAAGGAAATAAAGACAAAAGAGAAGCGTAAATAATAAGGAAGAGGGCTGGTGTTGATGGTAAATGAGAGCAAGAAGGAAAGGAAAGAAAGCTCTGAATGCGGGACCCTACATTTCTAGCAACCCCGGTCAGGGCATGTGGGAAATTACGATCGGAGAGAGACAGGCACTTGACCGTGGTCGCACAGCAGTCAGAGCAGGGCCATCATTTGGGCGGAACTATTGCTAGGAACCACTGGGCACTGAATCCATCCATAACTAACTCCATGGGGCCCCAGGATCAAAGACTCATAGATCGCTAGAGTTAAAACTGACTTTCAGGACTACCATTTCCAGGAAGATGGAGTAGTCATATTCTTCCTGTTTTTCCTCCTAGGTACAGATAAAAACCCTAGACATAATGGTAAACATAAGAGAAGACTCTAAAAGTAAGAGAGAGAAGGTAGACAGACTAGGAAACTCAGGACCCAAGAAACTACACAATGGTGAGTTCTCTGAGTTTCTTTTTTGCCTCCAGATTAGATACTGGAGAAGTTAGCAACCTTCAAACACCACTGGGCATAAACAAACAAACAAACAAAAAAGTCTCCAAGTAAAGCCTGTTTTCTCTTGCCAAAGGACTAGGAAAGGGGTAGCCTAGCGAGACAGGAAACTTTTAGACAAAGCCACTTAATTCCATCCAAATGCCACAGAAGCTGGAGCCCCACCCCCACTCCCGCCAGTAAAGGCTCAATGGAGAGCCTAGATTTCCACTTTCGCCAGGATGTAGTAAGGCAGCCCCAACTCCCTTCCTTTACCCTACTCTCGACCGATGTGTTGTCGGAGAACGCTAAGTGAAAGCTGGGATTCTCATTCTCACTGAGAAGTAGCAAGCACCCCTGACCAGTGGTCAGTGGAGACCTCCTGGGGATCCAGGACTTCTGTCTCCAACAGGTGGCCCCCCTCTCTCTCTCTGCTGGGGTGGTGGTAGAGGAGCAGAGCAGGCCTAGTGGAGAGCTGGGACCACCACCACTCAGTGATAACGAGGCCAGCCCCCACCCGCATCCCACATCCCAGTAATATCAGTGGAGGCCTCGTGGGGAACATTACCTCCCACCACTGCCCGGCAGTAACAGGGACCTCTCTCCCTGACAGGTTTCCACAGAGGCAGGAGGAGAACCTGAACCTCCATCCCCACCTGGCAATAACAAGGCACTTGTCCCCCTTTCCTCCATCAAAAAGCAGTGTCAGAGAGGACCTGCTAAAACATAGGACTTAAATAAGATCCAGAGTCTCATCACATAACACTCAGAATGTTCTAGCTTCAACAACAACAACGAAAAAAATTACTCGACATACCAAGCACCAGGAAGATCTCAACTTGAGGAAAGACGGACAACAGATGCCAGCACCAAGATGACACAGATGTCTAGCAAGGCTTCGTAAGCAGCCGTTATAAAAACTCCGTGTCGAGCTATATTAGAACCTTTGCTGCTTTTGCTGCCTTTGCTTGAATAGGGGACCAAAACTAAGGAAAAGCTGACTTACCAAAAAGGGTTTGGCTCTCTTTCTTTACTTTGCTTTTATGATAACGAGGGGTTGAAAAAGAACTACTGTTTTTCATTGCTCATTTTACAAATATCTGTGCAAGCCAAATTGGTACCCAGCACAATAACTTGCCTTGGTCTGAAGGACTTTGGATCAACTTGGAGTGAAAAAATAAAACAGGCATCCTACGTAGAAATGTTTTCCTTCTGGAAAAAAAATGTAAAGTATCACTGGCCTAACCTAACCTCAACTTTCCTCTGAATCAATAGTTTGTGAAACGGCTATGATTAAACACTGTTTCTTTAATCTGCTCACGACCTGAAGAATGGTCCCTTTTCCCTCCGAGCAAAACAGGATCACATGGCTGTGCTCTCCCGGGGCCTGCCGATTGCTTGGCTCTGGCTTTGTGCTCAGGGCCTCCTGGTGAACTCCTTTCCTGGCTCTTGCTCCCCAGACCTGGCCTTTCCTTCAGTCCTGGTGTGGCACTGCCTTCTGCTTGGGGCACACCTGCCATCTGCCACCTTCTGCTTGGGGCATGCCTGTGTTTCCTTTCTGCCTACCGTCTGTGTTGGAATGGGCATAGCATACACATAACTTAGAAATTCTGTATGTTGTCCTCTTTGCATGTCCATGTCTACTGTGATAAGCGTCATTGTTGTTTGCCAATATGTTTAGTTCTCCTCCAGCCTGGCACAATAGGATTATACCTCTCCCTCTCCCCACTACTTAGTCAGTAAAATGTGGATGAAAATGATGTGTGTCACCTCTAGGTGGCAGCATTTAACAGTCGGTGCGCCATGCTCAATTCTACTTCCCCTGCTGCAGGCAGGCAGGGCTGTTCTGAAAGGTCAAACCTCCACCCACCTTGGCTCTGAGTGAGGTGACACGGAACAGAAAGAAGCCCCAACCTCAATGCACAAGTAGCGAAAGCAAGAAATGAACCTTTGTTTGAAATCACAGATGTTTTCATTTATGTGTTCTGTTTACAGCACAACCCACCCTATCCGAACGGGTAGCTAAGGTGGCTGAGAGCGCTCCTATCTTGTTAGCAATTCAGGGCTTCAGGCCTTCTGGTTGAATTCAGCACTGACTGTTAGGTAGGTGGCAGTGCTTTCAAGGGTTGGTCCATGATGGGAAAGTGTAACAGCACCTCTGGGAAAGCGATGCCCCCTGGCGATATACTGAGGCTTCTCAGAACTCCAGAACTTGACAGCGGGCAAGCTTCCCCTTTGGGAGTTAAAGGATAAACCCACACATAATAAACAGGAGCAGAGATCAGCAGTCACCTTAAAAGACAGAATGGCTCCTGAGACCAAAAAACTAGTATTATTGTTTGTGTTATTCCACCAACATGGCTAAGAGAAGAATGGAAACTGAAAAGGGAGTCTTCTAAAGGGGAGGTAGAAAGGAGAGTCAGGGGCAAACTCAGTCAACAAACGTTTACTAAGCCCTGAGGAGCCTGGTCCAGCACTGGATACGGAGAGCAGTGAGGTTGGTACTCAGGCCCCTCCCCGCCTTCAGGGGGCTCAGAGCAGAAGGGAAGACACGCTTCCAGCGTGTTGTTAAGCCAGCAAATGTAATGAAGTGGGGTGCTGGCCATGACACAGACACACTTAGTGACCTGGAAGCTAGAAAGAGATTAGAGTTCAACAGAATAGGCAGGGTGGGTTCGGGGGGCGTGGGGGGCAAGGTATAAAGTTAGAAAAGATGAATACATTCTAGATATTCATTGTACAACATTGTGCCTGGAATTAACAATGCTGTATTGTGCACTGAAAAATCTGTTAAGAGGGTAAATCCAATGTTAAGCGTTCATACCACAATAAAATGTAAAAATAGAAATATATATAAGAAAAGTGTTCTAAGCAGAAAGACCTGTGTGTGCAAAATTTCTGACACTAAACACAAAGGGTCCAAATGTCCATAAGGGAATTCAGCGTGACCACCATTTACACTGTGAGAAGAGAGCAGCCAGAGGAGATACAGAGGGTACAGGGAAGGTCAGGACCTTGCATGGCACGGAAAGCCAGGTTACAAAGTTTGGACTTTGGAGTAACACAGACGGGTTTACTTTTCCAAACAGTCACTCTGACCACTGCAAGGAGGATGGACCAGAAGTGACCAGGTAGAAGACATAGGAACCATTAGGAGGGAGAGGACTGGAGCCCAAACTCAAGCGGTAACAGTTGGAAGGAATGAAGTAATACAGCACGTAGGCAGTGCCGCTGGCGAGCTCGGTGGCTGATTGGCCAGGGGGATGAGGGAGGAAGAAGACCTAAGCCTGCTATCAGGTAGATGGTGATGCCAGCACTGAGACGGGGGACCCAGCAGGAGGAGGAGGCCGGGGCATAGACAGTGAGTTCTGATTCAGGTGTGATACTTTGAGGTTCTTGCATGATATCCAGGTGGCTCCGTGGGTCTCAGAGGGGTCTGGGCCCATTCAAGCACTGCCCAGTGAGGACGTAGCCCATGCAGGCAATTTAGAGCACCGCAGCTGCCTTAGTCAGCTCGGGCTACCATCAGAACGACCAGGTGTTGGGGGTTTAAACAGCAGGCATTTATTTCTCGAAGTCCTGAAGGCCGGAAGTCTAAGATCGGGGTGCGAGCATGGGCAGGTTCTGGTGAGAGCCCTTTCCCTGGTGTGCGGATGGCCACCATTTTTCTGTGTCTTCACAAGCCCGGGGAAGAGACCTTAGTGAATTCACTACAATACATACAAGTGCGTGAGGTTCCCTAATGGTCAGCCAGCCTGTCCTGAGGAAGGTTCCTCTGTCCCAACAGATTTTACCTCGTCCGGCTCATACAGAGAGAGGAAACGGTAGTTTCACGTATGTCAGCAAAGTAAGAGTACAAAGAGAAAGGGCTTTGACAAGGGTTACTGTGGTCCATGCGAACAAGACCCCCCAGGGTCGTGCAAGGCCCCACCCGCGCTGCTGGGCACAGACACACTGCTAGGAGTCCCTGAACGTTGCAGGCCAGTGCCTCGCTCACCCAAGCAACCGTGCGGCCCTCAGCGGGGCCCTTGGCAAGGCACGAACTTCTCTGTCAATACCCACCTCAGAAAGAGTAAACTGGGAAAAGTAGCCACCCCAGAAGACGGAAGTGAGTGGAAAACGTACGTGGAGCCTTTAGTCCAGGATCTTGCTTTTGGTAGGCAATCGAAAATGGTGGCTCTTTTTATTCGTAGTGGTGAAGAAGAATAAGGACAAACAAAAGTCACAGGTGCGGCCTTGCGCACTTTCTGTGTAGGATTGCCACTGTCCTCCGGCTCACGTTGGGATGAAGCGGTTATGCAGACCCTTCCCTAAATTCTGCAGGGGATGGGGAGCGGCGGGTAAAGGAGAGAGAGTGATAGAAGGAATTCCTCATAAAATGGCATGTTTCTGACCAAAGGAAATCCATTTTCTATTCTGATCACCACTTGCCTGTGGTGATCAGGAAGATACTCTCCACATAAAATATAGCTAAAAATGCCCCGTAATTGGCATGCGGAAACTTCCAGGGATAATGTCTATATTGATGGTCTTGATCGTGGTGCTGTTTTGTATGTGCAGGGGTGGGCAAAAGCAGGTCTACAGTTGCTCATATGGAAAATAATACAGTAATGAACCCTGCATTTCATGTACTGACTTCTGTAAACCTACTCTGGCCCACCCCCACATATAAAACCTCCTGGAAAAGACCGCAGTCAACATAGACCTGGCGCTGTTCCTGTACGGGATGAAAGGCCCTGCAGAGCTGCCCCCCACAGAATGGGATGGAAAGAACACGGGGCACAGTGAAGACAGAAGTTCCTCCAAGGCCTCCTAGCTCACACTGGGCGCCACTGTCAGAGTGATCTTCCCCAGGGATCGTTTTCATCATGAGCACTTGCTCTCCCATTTCCTGGGGTCCCGAATGACTTTCACGGACAAATACAATACCTATCTTTTCTTCTCTCCAATTCTTCTCCTTTATAACCTGGTATAGCAGGCCCACTGGCTGTTCTCCCTGCGTGTCCCCAGCTCTACTCAGACAACATGGTTCCTTTCCACCCCCAGGCTGTCCTTGCCCACCCCCCACCCCCTAGAATCCAAGCCCTGCCTGCTCTCTTAGACCCATCTTAATTTTACTTCCTCTGCAAATCCTTTCTTGGCTTCACCACCAGAAGATAATTTATCTTTCTTTCATTAAAAACCTATCTATAGGCTCTGTATTTCTGAACCCAAAATTAGGACATGTGGATGTAGAATTTTGAGCTTTTGACAGATTTGAAAGACAGTCTGGGAAGTGTTGCTTAATGCTCAAAAATTGGACTTGGGAGAACATCTTGAGGGTGTGTGGAGCCAGGGAACAATATACTTAAAGTGGTGACTATACAGGGCATCCAGGATGCATGGCCCTGTCTGCCACTACATACAGTGTAATATTAAGTCAGTTTACTCATCACTTTTCCAAAACTAAACTCTAACTACTTGAGGACAAGAATAGTATCGAAACCTAGATGTACTCCCAACATGTAGGCAGGGCCCAGCAAATACTATAAAGAAACAGTTATACACAAACGATTTCAAATCCGTAATCTCTGTGGGGAAAAGACTCCCATACAGTGCCACCCCCATCGTGCACACGTCCTTACCCATCCCCCTGTGAACAGCACCCACACCTGGGATTCAGCTCACACAAGTGATACGGTGGATGAGGCAGGGTCAGAATCTTGTGCCCTTGCCTCCTCCTCTTGCCAATAGTTTAGGGAAGGTGAGAAAAAAGAGGCACTTCTATAATGTAGAGTGAGTTTTTGAAACCTTAACATGCATCAGAGTACCCTGGAAACCTTGTTCAAATATGACTCCAGGGCCCCACCCCCACAGAGTCAGGAAGTGTGGGATGGTGCCTGGGAATCTGCATTCTCACTCCCCCACTTGAGGCTGATGCTACTGATCTTTGCACCACACCTTGAGCAGAATGATGTATAACACATTCTAAAGGAAGCAAGCATGATTAAGACCTCTTCATGAAAGTGGTAGTAGAAACTCACAGCATCTTAAGAAAGAAATCAAATCATCTTAAGAAAATGGATTTGTTGGAAGGAAGCTAGAGTAGGTAGCTCACAGTGTGAGTGGGAAAGCTGCAGGAGCAGGGGGAGAGTGGAGGACCTCAGGGACTGAATTTGGGGACTCAATCAGCTTTGGAACTGTCTCTCTCTTGCCCTTTTCTCTCTGCTTGGCATTGTTCCCCACTCCTGCTAATGAATATCTTTCATATTGTGGTCATGGCTGCTAGAAATTACAAATTCTGATTATTGAGTTCCACGTTTCAGTTATGTATTACCATATTATAAGCCACCCCAAACTTGGTGGCTTAGTACAATAACTATTTTTGTCACAAATCTATAATAATTATTACTACTCTAACTATTAATTGGGCAGGACTCTCATCTTTAGTCTTTGTGGTATCAGCTGGGGTTCAAAGACTAGGTAGGAATCGCTTGAGAGCTGGGACCTGGAAGCATCTAAGGAACCCCTGGTCCACTCATCTGGTGATGGATGTTTTTGAAAGAGGAAGGTGGTCAGTAGCATAATTTGTGTGCTTTGTACATTCAATGTTAATGTTACTGGGGTTTAAGGCAGGGGAGCAGATGCTTAAAGAGAAAACTAGAGTTGATCGTACAATACTTTCTCCATGAAAAATCCCTTGGGCTTACCCACCATGCCCTCGTAATGTGAATCCATTTAAAATGAACTGGGAATCACCCCAAGATGATGCCACTCTCCTTTCCCATCTCCTCCTCACTCCTTGCTACCAGATCCAGCTCCATGGTTTTCTTTTCTCACAATATAAATTTAGCTCCTCAAGGAGGCTAAGCAAGGCTCCCGACAACTGTGCTCTCTGCAGGTGGTGTGAGTCATTAGGCGTCCAGAGAGGCCTGCCTTCCCGAGCTTGTTGCCCTGTCTGTGGCCAGTCAGCTGGGCCTGGTTACACACACCTGAAGGGAGGGACGTCCCCTGCATTGCACTGTTCATTCGCCCAGAAAACCAGAAGTGTGATTAAATCACTCCAGAGGATGTTCTTCCCCCGTATTTGGCTTCTCTAACTCCAGTTAGCTGTTTTCCCCCGTGACACAATTTGTTCACAATGGATATATTATTCGGATCAGAGGGTGAAAGGAGACCCACTCTGCAGTGAAATAACATGCTTTTCTTCCCACCCTAAATTCTAAGTTCTCGGGAGATTTTAAGTCAAATCTGATTATTTCTGCTTTTTACCCCTTGCCATTTCACACTCATGCACTCATTCCAGCCTGTCCCATGAACATTCACATTCCACCTCTCTCCCTCTCTCAATTCTCTGGCTCATAGTTTTCGCATCCCAGATGGCTAGCACTTTCAAAAGGACGTGAAGTGATATTCCCAGTCTTTATTTAAACAAGGGGGCAGAGGCTGCCATCTAGTGTCCAAAAGGGGGTGGGACATGCAGGAATGAAAGAGGTCAACTATGTCAGTCAGCAAAAGCACCTTGTCCCTAACCTGTCAATTTGGGGGAATGCTGATGAAAATTTGTCACACAACAGACAGGCTATATACATGGAGAGCAAAAGAAATAGTGTGTGGATGAGAAAAACATTCCCCTATCTTCTCCTGGTGTAGTGACCACTCCTCTCAGTTTACTTGGGACTGAATGGGGACCTAAGAGAAAAAACTTTCAGTACTAAAATCAGGAAAGTCCTGGGCAAACAGGCGATAAGCCAGAAAGGACATTCCTTCCCAGCAACTCGGCCAGCGAGGGAGAGGATTGGAGAATGGGGCTCTGCCCCCAGGCCCCGGATGGGGAGGGCTGGCTGGGAGCTAGCAGCAAGCCTGCGGCAGTGCCTAGGCATGCCTGCTTTTTTTTTCTTTTCTTTTTTTTTTTTTAATTTTTTTAAATTTTAATTGTTGTTCTTGTACAGTTTTCTGTCTTTCACTCCCATTCCAGCCCACCGCCCCAGCCCTCCCCATCTCCCTTCCATTTCCACCCCCCTTAGTTTTTATCCATGTGTCCCTTATACTTGTTCCTGTAAACCCTTCTTCCCCTTTTCCCCTGATCTTCCCTCCCCTCTCCCCTCTGGTGACTGTCCGTCTGTTCTCTATTTCAGTGTCTTTAGTTATATTTTGCTTGTTTGTTTGTTTTGCTGATTAGGTTCCTGTTAAAGGTGACATCATATGGTATTTGTCTTTCACTTCCTGGCTTATTTCACTTAGCATGATGCTCTCCAGTTCCATCCATGCTGTTGAAAAGGGTAGGAGCTCCTTCTTTCTTTCTGCTGCCTAGAATTCCATTGTGTAAATGTACCATAGTTTCTTGATCCATTCATTTACTGATGGGCACCTAGGTTGCTTCCAACACTTGGTTATTGTAAATTGTGCTGCTATGAACATTGGGGTACATAGATTCTTTTGGATTGGTGTTTCAGGGTTCTTAGGATATAATTCTAGCAGTGGAATTGCTGGGTCAAAAGGTAGAACCATATTTAGTTTTCTTAGAAAATTCCATACTCTTTTCTGTAGTGGTTGTACCAGTCTGCAATCCCACCAACAGTGCACTAGGGTCCCCTTTTCTCCACAACCTCTCCAACACTTGTTGTTTGTTGCTTTGTTTATGATGGCCATTCTGACTGGTGTGAAGTGGTATCTCATTGTGGTTTTAATTTGCATCTCTCTGATAGCTAGCGATATTGAGCATCTTTTCATGTGTCTCTGGATC